>JAPFFP010066411.1:0-25408 GCA_026153255.1 Solanum medicagineum | reverse complement strand
GAATAAAATGCATAAATACAAGAATAATATTGACATTATTAATGTAATAATATATTTTATATAAAATTAATAATACTGTATAAGATATATGGTAATAATATTGATATTAACTATACTAGATTTAAAGTTGCAATAAACATTTTACTAAATCTAATGTTTGCATTACTCCTCATAATACATCCTATCAAATTACTCCATGCAATAATGATTGTCGATACTAGAAGAGATCAATATATGCAGAAAAGAGTGTAAAGAAAGTATTTTGCTTTCGAGGAGAGGGGAAAATATTTTACCCTTTACCAAAAATAATTAAAAAAATTCACGTACAAGGTCAATTCAGAATAGAGGAAAAATTAATCTAGTTTTCTCAAAAAAGTTCTTACTAGAAATCAACGAAAAATGTTCGTTGATTATTTTTTCACAAAAAATTATAATTTCTTACAATTATTTATAAAAGAAAATCAATGCAGTCCCTTAATTGTTTTAATATAGATATGTCATGCTTTGAGCCAACCCTCTTAACATCGCCGGCACTCGAAAATCATTTCTGATCGCAATAAGCGAACTCTTGGCGTGGCTAAATACTGAATGAAAAACTATATATATATATATATATATATATATATATATATATAAACTGTTAGGGTGTCTAATATTAATCATGGATTTTGACATAGTATTCTAACAATTTCCAGGATTGAATATCTAAGTGTAAGATTGGTAGGGTATATACTATTAATCATGCATTTATAATTAGATGTAGTACATTATAATAATTGTGATGGTTAAATATCTAAGTGGAAGATTGTTGGGATATATACTATTAACCATGGAATATATATTATTAACCATGAACTTAGATATAGTATTTATTATAGAATTATTATTTATTCAATTTTAATTAAAGTTTATGTATTCATTTACTTATATAGTAGATGATTTAGTGTATACAGTTTTAGCATATACATGGAGGATTAAATCATCGGTTCTTATAAGTATAAAGTTTTTCATTCACAATCTAAGATGGAAATTGGACAAGCCATCGTATGATTGTAGCACAAGATTATATATAATTTGTCTTGATTATAGGAACAGTGTAGTTTCAACTTCCTGTGCTAGTGCATATTGTATATATTGAACGGGACCGAGTAGAGATAGTTGTTTTAGACTGACTGATAAAGATATGTTCTCTAAGCTATTAAATGTACTTATATTTTCAATCTTGATATAACTATTATGATCTGCATATAATATTTATCATTTTGATTTATTAAAAGGTGAGATTCTTAGATGGATCAATATGCTTGGTAGTGAAACGATCCCAAAAAGTGCCCGAAAATGTACTTCTGAAATGCCCAAATTTGTAATTTCCATATATCTCAAATTTCTTGCGTGATATTGAAACTCTGACTTCATATTCTTGTTCAGGGGGAAAAATTGAGTGGGAAATGGGTATAACCCGAATATTAGAGATGTGTTATTTTGTTCCAGTTTTTCTGTTTCAGTCCAAGGCCTTGGGGTCTTGGGCCTAAGCCTTCCTATGAGTAAAAACACCTATACTTAGTCATTTTTTAACCTCATATCGTTCAAGGCATTCCCCAAAACCCTCTCTAACACTTAGCCAAATATTTCACCCAAATTCAAGAGGCCCAATCTCATTCCGGATCTCAAGGACTTCATTCAAGTTTCAAGATCTCATTCAAATCTTCACCAAGGAAATCTCCAAAGCAGAGGTATGCAGGTTTCAACCATTGGGTCCTTTCACCCATGGTACCTAATCTTCCTTTTTACCTGAATTGCATGTTTTCAAGTTAGATTATCTATGGGTATCTCTTATTATGAAAGTTGATTATAAACTATATTGGGGTTTCATAAAATGTGATTGTTTGAGCATATTTTGAGCTATGAATCTATGACACATTATGTAAATTGACGAAGGTTTTTGATGTATCTTGCATGAGGGTATTACCAAGTGCTGGTAGGTAGTTTTACATTGGTTTTTCTCATCTGATTTCACTGTTGAATTGTATGATTTTGTACTAGCATTGCACACCCGCCAAGTGTTTGATAAAATATTCGATTATGGATTATTGAGTTATTGAAGGCTTAATGCATGACATATGAGTTAAGTGACTTTATGATGATGAAAGGGATGTATATATGAGTTATTTTCATGAAAGACATCTATAGTGTTGGAAGTTGACCACACGTAGTTGAGGATGTGTTATGCCTCAACCACTATGATAGGGGGTGTGAGGGTGGTATGCCCATCTACCAATTGGGGGGGTATATTCCTTAATCACTTTGATGGGGGATGATCATGCTCATTTACCAATTGGGGGGTATATTACTCAACCACTTTGATAGGGAATGATCATGCTCATCTACCAAGTTCAGGGGTATATACCTTGACCACTATGATGGAGGGTAGTATGCCCATCTACTAATTGAGGGATAAATTTCTCAATCACTTCCCGAGCGGTGGTCATACCTTGGATTCCAAGTACTAGTTTTCTTGGTCTATAAAGGTGGTCTTTTCCTACATATGTAATATGTTCTATATAAGCATCTTTTTCTTCAAGCATCATTCATGCATGACATATTGCTATTATGCTCATTCATAGCCTAATTAAGCATTTTGATTATGTCGCTTATCTCTTATTGCATTGCATCCTACATAATTAGTACATTCAAACATACTAACGTGTACTCTATGCCTATATGATGTCACCATATAGGAACCAGAGCTCTACTTGATCATCTTTCTCCTCCATATGGCTAGTACTATCTTTGAATTAAGTTTGGTGAGTTCTCAACTCCAAGGATGATATCTATTGATCTTATGTTATGGAAAGACTCTCTTTCTTTTGTTGAATGCTTTTGACTATGAGGGTGAGCCTGAAAAGTGTCTTGGCACCTGCTCAATCCTAAGTTTAGAGGTTTTGTAATTATGCTTTGAGCAATGGCTTCCTTTGACTCTTGAATATATTTATGCTATGAAAGACTTCCCCTTAGTCCCTTATCCTTATTTTATGTTATCTTGTTGTTGTTTAATTGCTTTCGCGATCAAGGATATGTTAATGCTATGCTAAGAGGCTTGTTTGAGGTCAGTTTGAGTTCTCCATTTGTTGTGTCATGTCTAGACCCTAGGCTTGGGTCGTGACAAACTTGGTAGAATTGCACTAGGTTTTTAATAGTTCTCGAAATCAAACACACCGCGTCGATTAGAGTTTTGTTAATTGTTGTGAAGTGCACCACGACTATGAACAAGAGGCTATGAGGCATTTCAGGAAATGTTTCCCTTCTTCTTGATTTATGTCATCCTATAGGAGTTAAGTAAGGCTTTCCCCTAACGATGTACTTTTCTATGTTATATCATGCCTATTCTAAGAGGAAGAAAAGCTCGTTCACCCGAGGAGCAACCGACCCCTCTCTCTCCTCAAGCTCCTCAAAATGGGGGAGCAGCTCATGAAGTATTTCGGAATGCTATAACCAAGCTAGCCCATGCCATGTCTAATCAAATCAACCAAGGGGTCCAAGCCCCCTATGATTCCACACTAGCTTCAAGGGGGAGAGACTTTACTAGGATGAACCCACCGGGGTTCCATGGGTCTAAAGTGGATGAGGACCCTCAAGAATTCATTGACGAGGTGTACAAAGTGTTTTTTATAATGGGGGTTAGATCGTAGGTGAAGAAGGAGCTGACGGCATACCAACTCAAAGGGGATGGCTCAAATATGGTTTACCTAATGGAAAGCAGAGAAGGGGAACAACAGTGCCATCTTTTGGGAAGAGTTTAAGCCGACATTTCTCAACTATTTCTCCTCTATTGAGCTTAGGGAGGCCAAAACAATGGAGTTCACGAATTCAAAGCAAGGATCTATGAGTGTGAGAGAGTATTCCCTCAAGTTCAACCAACTCTCCAAATATGCTCCACAATTGGTTGCTGACCCGAGGTCTAGAATGAACAAGTTTGTAATTGAGGTATCCAAGTTGGTTAATGAAGAGTGTCGTGCTACTATTTTGATTAGTGATATGGATTTTTCCTTCCTAGTGACATATGTCGAACAAATAGAGGGGGAGAAACTTAGAAAAAAGAGGAGTGATGAGACCAAGAGGGCCTGTTTTGAGGGTAGGTTGCAAAGTCCCAAGGGTGATCGGTTTTATAAAGGCCAAGGGTCTTGTCATGCTCCTCATATATGGTTTCCAATGAAAACCCAAGGATCCAAGGTGATGGTTGTGTGGTGCCATGTTTGAAGGACATCAATTCTTGTTTTGGTTATGGTGAAGTGGGACATAAGGTGGTGGATTGCCCTTGAAATCAGAACAAGGGTGAGGATGTTCGTCCACAAATTACAAATACAGTTCCTACGGGAAGAGGTGGCTAACAAGGTGGCGCCCCAAGGCACAATCGATTATATGCTCTTCAAGGGAGACAAGGGGTAGATGAGGTGCCTAATGTTGTCACCGATATGTTAGAAGTCTTTGATTTTGATGTGTATGCATTGATAGACTTGGGTGTCACTCTTTCTTATGTTAATCCTTTTATTGCTAAAATGTTTCATGTTAAACCCGAATCATTGTGTGAGCAATATAATGTGTCCAGAAGAGTGTATAAAAATTGTCCCGTTTGCATTTTGCATAAAATATTGCCTTGTGATTTTTGTTGAGTTGGATATGATGGATTTTGATGTTATTATTGGGATGGATTGGTTGCATGCATATTATGCTTCTGTTGATTGTAGAACTGGTCGTGTCAAATTCCAATCCTCTAATGAACCCGTCCTTGAGTGGAAGCGCCATGATGTGGTTATAAGGAATAGATTTGTTTCTTGCATTAAATCCCATAACTTGATTTCTAAGGGGTGTATGTATCATCTTGTGAGGGTTAGGGATGTTGAGTCCAAAGTCCTTGCTACAGAATCGGTTCCGGTGGTTAATGAGTTTCTTGATGTCTTCCCTAATGATCTTCCCTGCGTTCCTCCCGAAAAGGAAATAGACTTTCGTATAGACATCCTTCCCGATACTTAATCCATCTTTATTCTCCCTTACCGTAAGGCCCTGACGAAGTCAGAGGAGTAAAAGGAGCAATTGAGGATTTGTTGAAGAAGGGTTTTATTAGGCCTAGTCAATCACCTTGGGGTGCACCGGTGTTATTTGTGAAGAAGAAAGATGGTTCCCTTAGAATGTGCATTGACTACCGGCAACTTAATAGGGTCACCATAAAGAATAAGTATCCTCTACCAAAGATTTATGATCTCTTTGACCAACTTCAAGGGGCTAGTCACTTCTCTAAGATAGATCTTCGTTCTGAGTATAACCAAGTGAATGTGAGGGAGTGTGACATTCCCAAGACAGCCTTCCTAACTAGGTATGGGCATTATGAGTTTGTAGTTATGTCTTTTGAGTTGACTAATACACCGGCTATCTTCATGGATATTATGAATAAGGTCTTTAAACCCTACCTTTATTTGTTTGTGGTGGTATTTATTGATGATATCTCAATCTATTACCATAGTAAGAGAAGCATGTGGATCACTTGAGGGTGGTGTTGCAAAAATTGAGGGAAGAGAAGTTGTATGTTAAATATGAGAAATGCAAGTTTTGGTTGCAAGAGGTTGCCTTCCTAGCCATGTGGTGTCGGGAGATGGTATTAAGGTGGATCCTAAGAAGACGAAGGTGATTAGAAATTCTCCTAGACCTTTGACTGCATCGCATATCAGGAATTTCTTGGACTTAGCAGATTATTACCGAATATTTGTGAATGGGTTATCTTCTATTGCTTCATCTATGACTAAGTTGACCCAAAAGAAGTCTAGAATGTGAGAAGAGTTTCCAAACCTTGAAAGATAAGCTTGTGTTCGCTCCTATCTTGCCTCTACCGGAAGGGTTCGAAGGGTTTGTTATGTATTATGATGCTTCAAGAATCGGTTTGGGTTGTGTTTTGATGCAACATGATAAAGTGATAGCTTATGCCTCTAGACAACTTAAGGTCCATAAAAAGAATTATCCTACTCATGATCATGAATTGGCCATCGTGATATTTGACATGAAAATTTGGCGTCATTAGTTGTATGGGGTTCATGTTGATGTGTTCACCAATCATAAGAGTCTTCAATATGTGTTCACCCAAAGAGATCTCAACTTGACAAAATGAAGATGGTTAGAGCTTCTTAAGGATTATGATATAAGTGTGTATTATCACCTCGGTAAGCTAATATTATGGTCGATGCTCTGAGTAGGGTATGTATGGGTAGCCGAGCACATGTTGATGATGGTGGCAAAGAGGTGGTTAGAGAGGTCCATCGATTGGCTAGATTGGGAGTTAGGTTTGAGGAGGTTGACAATGGTGCTATGGTAGTTGTTGATGGCTCTAAATCTTCATTAGTTGAGGAGGTAAAGGCAAAGCGAGATCTTGACCCCGCCTTGTTACAGTTGAAGGACTTGATGGGAGATGGTAAGGTGGAGGTTTTCTCCCAATGGTGAGATGGTGCCCTTAGCTACCAAGGTAGGTTGTGTGTGCCTACTGTTGATGACTTAAGAGAGTTCACTTTTGATGAGACACATAATTCTTAATATTCTACTCACCCCGGTTCTACAAAGATGTATAGGGATTTGAGAAAGTGTTTTGCTGGGGAGGTATGAAGAAAGACATTACTAAGTTTGTATACAGTTGCCATAATTACTAACAAGTGAAGGCCAAACATCAAAGGCCGGGTGGCGTAGCTTAAGATATAGAGATTCCCACTTGGAAGTGGGAGGAAATCAACATGTATTTAGTGGTTGGGTTGCCTAAGACTAGAAAGTGTTTTGATTCTATTTGGATTATGGTTGATAGAATGATAAATTTGGCTCATTTCCTACCGATTAGGACTACTTATTATGCTGAAGATTATGCTAGGTTGTACATCCATGAGTTGGTTAGATTGCATGTGGTGCCTTCATCCATCATAACGGATCGTGGTGCTCAATTCATTTCACACTTTTAGAGGTCCTTCCAAAGAGGTCTAGGTACCAAGGTTAAGCTTAGTACGACCTTTCACCCTCAAATGGATGGCCAAGCTGAGAGAACTATCCAAACTCTTGAGGATATGCTTAAATGCTTGTGTATTGGAGTTCAAGCGTAGTTGGGATGATCATATTCCACTAATTGAGTTTGCTTATAGTAATAGCTATCATGCAAGCATTTGTATGGCTCTTTTTTAGGCCCTTGACAGTAGACATTGTCGATCACCGATTGGGTAGTTTGAAGTGGGAGAGATGGTTTTGTTGGGTTCATATTTTGTTATGGATGCCTTAGAGAAAGTGAGGATGATTAGAGAAAGGTTGAAAATAGCCCAAACTAGACAAAAGTCCTATGCTGATGTGAGGAGAAGGGATCTTGAATTTAAGGTTGATGATTAGGTGTATTTGAGGATTCCACCCATGAAAGGTGTGGTTCGTTTTCATAAAAAGAGTAAATTGAGTCCAAGATTTGTGGGTTCTTATAGAGTGTTGAGGAGGATTGGTGAGGTGGTTTATGAGTTGGACTTGACCAATGATATGACTATGGTTCATCTGGCCTTCCATGTGTCTATGTTGAGGAAGTGTGTGGGTGACCCGAGTGCTATTGTTCCTCTGGAGGTTGTAGGTGTTGTTGAAGACAATTTTACATATGACAAGGTTCCGACAGAGATTTTGGATAGACAAGTAGAGAGGTTGAGGAACAAGGATGTTGCTACCGTCAAGGTTCTTTGGTGAAACTAACAAGTTGAGAGTGCTACATGGGAAGCCAACGCGGACATGCAAAAGTGATATCTCTATCTCTTCTATTCTACTCAAGCATAAGGTGCCAATATAGGTCAACTATATGATTTCAAGTCTTAAGTTTCAGATCTTATTTCATTTGTATGCGTTCATGTTTATGTTGACAAGTTTATGGTGATTTTAACACTTATGTTGAGATTTTTGAACTGAGGTTTTATTGCATTATTGCATTCATGTGTTGGGCTGAAATCATCTTTATTACTCCTCTTATATACGTTTCTTTGACTTGTTAGATCTTATATACGCAATCATGAACGAGTTTACCACCAGGTTCGACTATCGCATTAGATGTCATAGGGAGCACAATCCTAGCCTCATGTAAATTGATTCAAATCTAGATGTCCTTGCAATCATTTATTGCTTCCTTTAGTAAGTTAGTTTGAAAAAACAAAACCCCCTATATTTACTTTATGCATTTTTGTTTCGAGAATAGATATTACATCTGAAAATGGTGCTAATAGATATATTCTCATGCATTCCCGGTGGGATCGACCTCAACACTGGTTGAGTTCTATATTTGATCAAAGATCGCTTTATTATTCCATTTGCAGTGTAAATTTGAGCGTATCAAATTTTGGCGCTGTTGCCGGGGAATTCGGCGAAGTAATAGTCTATTAGTTTCTATTTTCAGTTTGTAATACTAGTCCCTAATTTTACTTTTGTTTCTTGTTTTTGTTTCTTTTTTTGTTTCTTGGTAGGGAGCCAGCGTTGCATTCCAAACACACGTATCAAGGGTGAAGCACTTGTTCCCTATGACACCGAACTTACTAAATCAATCCGCAGAATGAATGCCCAAGAACGCGAAGCAGCTAGACAGAGAAAATTGGTGGTCAACCCTATAGGTGGGGGTAACGACGGTCTAGGTGTTGATGAAAATGTTGGTAATGAGGTACCACCGGCAGCACCACTTTGACAGGTGTCACTGCTCAGTGGGAGACCCCAAGTGCCTCAGCCACCCCACGCAGTGAATGATCATGATGAGGGTGTTGGGACCACTGGGGCGGTAGTACTTCCCCAACTGCCCACAGGTGTTAAGTTCACTATCACAAGCACTATGTTGCAGATGCTATAGTTGAAAGGGTTTTTCAGCGGAGCAGCAACTGAGGATGTAAATCAATACGTCCTCAACTTTCTGGTAACTTGCCAATCATCTGAGATTGTTGGTGTTAGTAAGAAAGCAATTAGGTTGCGCTTATTCCCATTGTCTCTTTCAAGTACGGCAACTAAGTGGCTGAATGAGCTTCCACATCATTCTATCCGCACTTAGGGAGAGTTAAATGAGGCATTCTTGGAGAGGTTCTTCCCTGCATCAAAATAACTCAAAATCACATATGACATTGGCTCTCACAAGCAACTGTCGGATGAAGCACTACATGAGACTTAGGAGAGATTCAGGCAGAAGCTTAAGCAGTGCCCTGATCATCTCCTCACAAATGAGCATTTAAAGAAAGTCTTCTACAGATCCTGCAATTTTGTGACAAAGTCGATCAGTGATGCCGCTTGTGGGGGGTCATACATATCTAGGACTTTCCCAAACATAGTGGTGATCTTAGATCAGGTAGCCAAGAACAATAGGGCATGGTACACTAGAGATGAAAATTGTTCGGGGTTCATCTTTGAGATGACTGAGGAATAGCGATGAAAGGAGGAGGAATGGGATCAAGACATGGCATGCATGAAGACCCAACTGCACTTACTGGCAAAGTGGTTCTTAGAAGGAGGCGTAGAAAAGGTAAAAGCTATACACACTATGCCTAGGTACAACGATAAAGGCTATAATTATGATGAAAAGGAAACTTCTTAGGCAGCTAGGGGATTTACCGGCTATTCAGTGCTAGTAATCAAGGTCGAAACTATGGTCGTGATCAAAACTATCAAGGAAACTGGCAGAACAAAGACGATTATAGGAACCGTGAGCATTAGAACGATAGTTGTAGAAACTCAAAGTTAGAAGCAATGATGGCAAAGGTACTTGATAAGGTTGAGTCCACAAAGGTAGGGATGCGAGATATAAAAGGGGAGATGTCCAATGTTCGACAGATGGTCGACTCGCATTCCACCTCAATCAAGCAACTAGAATAGCAGATGGGTCAGTTGTCAGTAGCCATAAACCAGAGAAATGATCGGTCATTGCCTCAGAACCCAAACAACGATGGTCATTACATGGCAGTAACCCTGAGGAGAGGCAAGGTACTTTCTGACCCTTTTGTTCCCATTAATGCAGGTTTGGATGAAGCTAAAGATAAGATACCTAACCCCGTGGAGGAGCATGTTGATGACTTGAGTGAAGAAGCATAGGTAATACCAGCAGTACCTGAGGTCACTAAAGAGCCTGAGGTGACACCAATAGTGACCCAACATCTGCCAGCCATTCCTAAGCCACCACCACAATTCCCACAGAGGTTGCAGAAGAAGGTTGAAGATGGCAAGTTTCAGAAGTTCTTGTCCATGCTAAAAGAGATTTCAGTAAACATTCCTCTAGTGAAGGCACTTGAGAAGATACAAGTAGTTAGGCTTAAGAGCTCTCACACCCACTACTATGCAGCTACTTATGGAAGATAGATCAGTGAAATAGCCCGTGGGGATTCTATGTGATATGCTGGTACGTGTGGTCCGATTCATCTTTTCTGCGGACTTTGTTATTTTGGACTGCCAAGTGGATTTTGAGGTTCCCATCATTCTTAGGAGACCATTTTTGGCTATTGGCAGGGCAATAGTAGACGTAGAGCAAGTGGAGTGTACTTTCAGACTCAACACGGAAAAGGTGAATTTCAATGTGTATGCTGCAAAGAAGAGACCTAAAGAGGTGGCAGTGATGTCTATCCTAGATGTTAAAGATGATTGTCTTTCTGAGATTCCACTTGAGGAAACAATGAGTGTAGACACACTAGCAGCAGTGTTGATAAACTTTCTAGATGATGCTATTAGCGGGTATACCAACCCCGTGAATGCGCTGTAAGGTAGGGTAACCAGGCCATTTGTACCCTGAAAGTTGGACTTAGATCTACAGAACAGGTCTACACCCTGACTAAACCATTCATCGAGGAGCCTCCAGTTGTGGAGCTCAAGGAGCTACCCCAACACCTCAGGTATGTATTTTCAGTTACTAACAACACTCTTCCTGTGATTTTAGTTGCAAATCTTCATGAAAACCAGGTGGAAGCATTGTTAAGGGTCCTCAAAAAGTTCAAGCGAGCTATTGGTTGGACTATTGCAGATATCATAGGGATTCCTTTAGGGATATGCACGCATAAGATAAAATTAGAGGATAACTATGTGCCCAGCATTAAGCATCAGCACAGGCTAAACCTACCAATGCAAGAGGAGGTAAAAAAGGAAAATCATGAAGTGGCTAGATGTTGGGCCAATATACCCCATTTCTGACAGCAAGTGGGTCAGTCTAGTGTAGTGTGTCCTGAAGAAAGGAGGCATGACAGTGATCACTAACGACAAAAATGAGTTTCTTCGATCGAGACTTGTGACTGGATGGTAAGTGTGCATGGACTACCGAAAGCTGAATAAATGGACCTTGAAGGACCATTTCCCTATGTCCTTCATGGACTAAATGTTAGACAGGTTGACAGGTCGAGGGTGGTACTACTTCTTGGATAGGTACTCGGGCTACAATAAGATATCCATAGCCCCGGAGGATCAGGAGAAGACTACTTTCACTTTCCTATATGGGACTTTTCCTTTTAGAAGGATTCCCTTTGGGCTGTACAATGCCCCAGCCACCTTCCAGCGCTGTTTGATCTTGATCTTTTCTGACATGGTTGAAGACACCCTAGAGGTATTTATGGATGACTTCTCTGTAGTGGGTGATTCCTTCGGTGCATGTATGTTGAATCTTAGCAGGGCACTACAGTAGTGTGAGGAGGCTAATTTGGTGCTAAACTAGGAGAAGTAACACTCCATGGTCAAGGAGGGGTTAGTTCTTGGCGATAAGAGTTTTGAGAAGGGAATAGAAGTGGATAAGGTGAAGATCGAGGAGATTGACAAACTACCATCTCCTATATCTGTGAAAGGGGTCCGGAGTTTCCTTAGGCATGCAGGTTTCTATAGACGATTTATCAAAGACTTCTCAAAGATCGTACATCCTTTGTGCAAACTATTGGAGAAGGATGAAAAGTTCCACTTTGATGATAGCTGCAAGCATGCCTTTGAGACTATGAAGCAAAAGCTGATTTCCGTTCCTATGGTGATTGTACCTGACTCAACTGCCCCATTTGAGGTGATGTGTGATGCAAGCGGGATTTTTGGGGGTGTTGTGCTCGGACAAAAGTGCAACAAGATTTTCCACCCTATATACTGCGCGAGCAAGACCCTTAATGATGCTCAAAAGAATTATATAGTGACTGAGCAGGAATTGTTAGATATGGTATATGCATTTGACAAGTTCCAGGCATATTTATTGGGCACCAAATCAGTAGTGCACACGGACCATGCAGCTTTGAGATACCTCATAGCAAGAAAGATGCCAAGATGCGGTTGATCAGATGGGTTCTCCTATTGCAGGTGTTTGACTTTGAGGTCCTAGACAGAAAAGGATGTAAGAACCAAGTAGCATACGACTTGTCTAGGTTGGAGGATGAGTCAATACTGCAGGATTGGTTGAACATCGATGATTCCTTTCTCAATGAGTAGGTATTGGCAGCTTTTGTTGACCTCATTCCTTGATTTTCTAATTTTGCTAACTTTCTGGTGAGCGATATTATACTAGAGGGCCTTAACCCTCACCAGAGAAAACCATTTATTTTCTGATGTGCGCAGGTACTTCTAAGATGACTTGTACTTGTTCAAAACATGTGCTAATAGGGTTATCAAGCGGTGCATTCCAGAAGCAGAGATGTTGAGTATAATCGATGACTGTCACTCATCCGTAGTGGGGGGTCATCATGGTGGGGCCAGAACGGTAAAGAAGATTCTCTAATATGGGTACCACTGGCCTACCATTTATAAAGATGCCCACACTTGGTGCTTGGGTGTGACCAATACCATTGACAAGCTAACATCTCGAAGTGCCAAGAGTTGCCCATGACCCCGATTCTTGAGGTAGAGATTTTTGACGTCTGGGGCATTGACTTCATGGGACCATTTGTGAGTTTGTGTAGAATGAAGTACATCCTAGTGGCAGTGGACTTTGACTCCAAATGGGTGGAGGCGGTTTCATTGCCAAACAATGAGAGCAAGAGTGTTCTCCAATTTCTGAGGCGGAACATCTTTTACAGATTTAGGACACCAGAACTATCATTAGTGATGGAGGTTCTCACTTCTGTAACAAGCTTTTTTGTGCAGCACTCACAAAATATAGAGTACGACAGCACAATGTTTCCACACCTTATTGTCGAATAGAGAGATCAAGGAAATCCTAACAAAGTCTGTGAATGCTACCCGGTCGGATTGGGCGAGGAAGCTAAATGATGCACTTTGGGCCTACAGGACAGCTTATAAGACACCCATTGGTATGTATCCATATCAGTTGGTGTTTGGTAAAGCCTTTTTTCATCTGCCCGTTGAGTTAGAGCACAAGGCATATTAGGCTTTGAAGAAGCTCAACAAGAATTTGGAGGAGGTTACTGACCTAAGACTTGACCAGCTCAATGAGTTGGATGAGTTTTGCCTCCAAGCATATGAGAGTGCAGCATAGTACAAAGAGAGGATGAAGATCCAACAAGATAAGAATATTGCTCAGCGGAGTTTTAGTGTTGGTGACAAGGTACTTTTATACAACTCCAGGTTGAGGCTCTTCCCGGGCAAGCTCAAGTCAATGTGGTATGGCCCGTACAAAATCATCCAGGTGTTTCCCCATGGTACAATTGAGCTAGAAGCGGAGAATAAGGATCAGTAAATGTGAACGGACAAAGAATGAAGCAGTATTTAGGTGCAGCAGAAGAAGCCTCAGTGATTGAGGTCTTGCTCCTTGACAAAGCCTGAGTAGTCAAGACAATGTATCGTGTTGCAACATTAAATCAAGCGCTCCATGGGAGGTAACCCATGCATTGCAAAAAAAACAAAAAAAATCATATATATGTCATGCATTTTTCTTGTTTTTAACTAATATTTTCAGGGGAATACAGGTATCATTTTGTAGGTCGGGAGCTTACGTGAGGTGGACTGCATGGCTGGATGTCACAACAACCAAATTTCAGCTAAGGGGAAGGCCACATGTAGCTACACGGACCATCCAATGTGAGATAGATTGTGGGGGTGCTCGTCTGGCATGCATGAATGATGTAGGGCAGCCATGTGCAACAAGTTAGCCAAGGGGGATGACACGGTTGGTCCACACGGACCGTACAACGTGTCACGGCTCATGGAACGAGCTATCTAGCATACGCTTCCGTGGCCCATTGGGACGTGCATTGGAAATTGCTAAGTAAACGGATAGTGGATTTGTTTCTGTCTTTTGTTTGGGAAACTGGTAACTCAACAGCCCGTCTCGTCTCTAACGGCCCGTGTGGTCAACTGTTGAGGTGGTACCGACCAAAGAAAGACCAGGTAAGTGCTTGTTTATTCCAAGTATGGTTGGACGGACGGTCCAAATGGACCATGATTCGTGAAACAGGCCGTGAGGCCATCCATATGGAGGAGAGAGAAAACGGTCAACTATATTGACCAAGGTATTTTAAATACCCTTTCTTTGACCCTCCAACATCCCACTTCAAGACTTTTCCTTTCTCTCTCTACTCTCATGGGTCCCCCCCCCCTTCTCACCTTCTTTCTTAAATCCCAACAAATTTACCATCTTATTTGTGACAATTCGCGAGTTAATCACATGATTCGTAGCTTAAACCAAGTGTGGTTGACAAGTTTTTCAAGCAACTCCTCTCCTTCATTGTTTTTCACTAAGAACATAATTTTTCTTTCTTCTAATGTTGACTTTGGTGCTTGCATGTATAGATCTTAGTCAAAGATTAGTTCTTTCTTGATTTAAAGCATCATAACTTACATTGTTGATGTCGGGCGTGCATGTAGTGTTGCAAACCACCATTGTTGAGTTCTTAAGGTTTAAACCATGAAAACTGAGGATTTTTGTTGCTTTTTGACATGATTTTTGGGGAAGTTGATTTATATAAGCTATTATGTTGCTTGAATCAAGATTAAGTGGGGTGAAATTGCATTGACTTGTGTGTATGCGCATGAAAAGCTGACAATTGGGAGAAGGGGTGTCGGATGGCCCTTCACACGGTCCGTGTCATATCTCACAGACCGTGTAACAGGCCATGACGCATCGTCGGCCAAATATTGCGACCAAGTCCCTTTTGACGGGCCCTTTCACGGACTGTGTCTCGTTACATGAGCTGTTCGACCTGGATTATTTTGCGTAGGTTGCTTTAATTTTTAAGTTATATATGTTCTTAAATGCAATGGTCCTATGATAGATCGGGTGACGCTATTCTTAAGGGTTATTGTCACTTTTATGGCACAGGGAAAGTCTGAGTACCAGCTAATGCATTAACCTGCGTGTGCAATAATTTCTAATAATGTATATTCCTTTGTGGCACATGCAGGTACTATGGGTCCACGATGCAGCTTACTCAGATGCAGTGATAGGGATGAGCCTGTGTCACGCCTCCATGACTCCCTAACAATATCATCTAGCAATCAGCCTGGGAGTGACTCAGGTGATGACTCCTCCAGCAGATCTGAAGTTTGCTATAGAGGCAATGTCTCCCCCCACTCTCCTCATGCTATGCAAGCCCATGCATCATGCCTCCACAGAGCTCCCCAATCTGAAGAGGGGGCCCTTCCATGAAAGTTGAGGAGGAGGAAGCTACGCCGAAATAGGAGAACACTTCAGACCAGGACGAGTAGGGGAAAACTCAAGAGGTTGAGGATCATGATACTGAGAAGCAAGCGAATGTGGTCGAACTTCGGGACAATGATGACGATGCCATTGATTTCGTAGTCTCCCGAATGACAGACCCCGAAACTATCAGAGCACTTATTGTCTTTCTGAGGGGCCGGTGGGCAGTGCCAGGTACTAAGGATATCTACACTAATGGACAAACAAAAGGTTCTAGGGGGTCCAAACAGCGGTCAGTCCTTCCGAAGGTTCAGGTAATCACTAGCGAACTTGACAGAGTTCCAGAAATTAGAGATACTTTTAACTCATACGTTGGATGGCACAACCACCAGGGTAATATGGGCCTGCCGTTGTTGAAGAGTTCTATTCCAACAATGGCGCTAGTCTACTGAACTCGGTAGAGGGTACCCAATAAAGAAAGGTGAAGAGACAGCTCGCCCTTACCAGGTCCCCAAGGTCACATGTAACTATGTGTGGTACTCGAGTGAATATATCTGAAACCACCATTAACAGGTTCCCATTTGGGCCAGACAACCAAGCTCCTCCAGATGCCCAGTTTATGGATAAACACATGCAGACTATGGATGCGGTGTGGATGTCTGATTCGTCATATAGGGTTGCACTATTGGGAAGGATCACAGAGCGAATAGCCATTCAGGGGGTGGAGGCAACTTGGTTTACAGAACCCAAGTGTCTTATCGCCAAAGCATCGTTGACATTTGCTGCAAAATTTTGGTAGTTGGTGGTGTAGGCTAGGTTGCCGCCCATGGGAAACGATAACCTACTCCATCCTCCGTATGCTTCTCCAATAGCATGCCTGATATCCTTATGTGGATTAAATGTGGGCCTAATTATTGCTTTCGAGATACAGGACTGAGCTTTATCTGAGAGAGCCGGCATGTCCTTCCCATGCCCCTATGCAAACAGGCTGGTGTTCCCACTACTCATTTTTTGGACAAAAGGATAGCTCCTAAGGGCGTCGCCAACATTGCCTTGATTAAAGATGTCCAACACCCGCTCATAAGGAGCAGAACACGTTATCTAGGGGGTCGATAAACTTCCCATCTGCACCTCCATAGCAACCCTTGCCATTTGAGGACTACACACGGCTCCACCATCAGGCGTGGCTTTTGAGCAGCCCAAGGGTAGTGGTGTAGCTCCTCTAGTGCAGCAAGGGCACGCATATGTGCCTTACAAGTTTTTGGCCAGATTGGTGGTGGACCAGCGTTAGACACGGGCCATTGTTGATCAGATAATAGATAAGATTCCCCACGTTGTCCAGTCTCATTCATAGTGGGTGGTGGACCAACGTGATAACGCCCTTAGAAGCCAAATCACCACCCTGCAGAGCCAAGTCAGCACATTGGAGGGATATTTCCACAGCATGTTCGGGAGTATGACTAGGGATGTAATGAAAGATCTGGTACAGGCAGTGAATGGTATAAAGGCTCAAATTGTTAAGTTGACTGCACAGTAACAGGCCCCTACACTGGCTTCGCCTCCAGAGTTGTGGATGAACCTATTCAACATCCCTGCGGTGCCGGTTCGAGATGAGATATGGAGTGTTCACCAGCCCCATCTGAGGTACCTACTCCATCCACTGAGCAGCTCGGGAGGAAGGACAAGGGTAAGTGTCGCGGTCACTAAAACAGCCCTCCCCATGACCCACAGAAGGAAGAAGACAGGTAGATGTGCAAAGTTGCTAGGGCCAGCGCCAAGCAGCAGCTGACCGGGCAGAACGAGAGCAGCTGGCCGAAGAGGTTGCAGGGGCAGGGGCAGGAGTGCTACATATGCTGATAAGGATACCCAAGGGGAGTCTAGTCCCACTGACGCTACTATTTCCTAGGCCATCCCAGGTATGTTCTGCCCCCTATCTATTCATTTAAGTGTGTTATGGCATAGTGAGGACACTACACTGTCTTGTTGGAGGGGGTGAGGCATCCTGCCACTTGAAAGTTTTTCTTGCCATGTTTCTTTTCTCTCAAGTGTATTATCTAGTAGAATTGGCATGTTTAGGTTGTTTAGTTTGTGTAAATATAATTGTTCATAGAAGTCTAGGGTAGCCCTTGTGTTGACTTTATGACGTTCCATGTTAACAATGGTAAGTAGATATGTGTTTTCATCTCAACCTGAATAACTTGCATGATTGTGGCAAGTATTATATGTGTGTGGTTGGTATTGTGATGAATGAAGTAGTCCTATGTGATTTAGTTTCAACTAGTTAGAAGATGTGCCATGTGTGTGTGAGCTAATTGCATAATTCCGTCGATGCACTTGTGAGATAGAACTTTCCTGGTTAGTCCCACTGAAATAATTGATTGACTGGATTAGGAGGGGATTTTAGGCAGTTGTTGTTGAATAGTCACTTAGCCAAGAAAAATTGACCAACCAAATAAAATTGTCCCTTCGAAAAAAAAGTTGAGCCTAAATGGTTCTTTTTCTTTGTAATCACCCGAATTCATCTCCCCAATCTATCTGTTGATCTCTATTTTGGCCCTGGTCTCTCCAAGGACATTGTGAACCTCCGCTTGGGGCAAAAGCCTAAGTTGAGGGTGGCTTATGTTTGCCCTTTTCCTTTAGAAAGACATTGTAGACCTTGACCCAAGCCAAAGGCTTAAGTTGAGGGTGGCTAGTGCAGAGAGAGTAGAAAATGAGTGTGGAAAAGAATAAAGTGATAAAAGGAGAAAAAGAAATGGGTTGTGATAGTGAGCAAAGCATTGCGCGAAAAATAAAAAGAATAAAAATGAGTGAATGAGCATGGAAATCACTTCCTGTACTATAGAAAGTGGATAAATAGGGGCAAGAAAAGTTGGTGACGAAAAAGCAAATAGTTGAGTTGAAGCAAGTGTTTGGGAGAGGTTGTTTAGTCACTTTAATCCTAAATATACCTCACCCAAGCCCGAACCTACTTTACAAGCCGAAAAATTCCTAATGTGATCCTAAAAAGACCATTTAAGAGTTAAGGTGGTGACAATAAGCGCAAGTTCATGACCGAGGCATGTGTATCCACTGGAAGTCATTTCTGAGAGTGAGTGACTACATCAAGTCTCTGTTTTACATGCTTACGTTGAGTATGAGACTTCTTTGTGGTGAAGGAACTATTTTTTGCATCAGTTGATTGCTAACTTAACTGAGGTCCCTTTATTCTTGATCATATGTGGATTGACCACGCATGCATGAGGTTTGCCTTAATCTTTGTGAGTCCGTTTGGGGTGTGAGCACATTGTTAAACTTGCTAGTGGGACATATGCATGGAAAATTGTGGGGGTGATCCATATTGTGAGTGAGCAACGGTACTTATGCATTATTTGGTTGAGTCCTTGTTGCTTGAGGACAAGCAATCATTCTAAGTTGAGGGTGTTGATCAGTCGTAGAAATGCGACTCTTTTAATGCTTTAAACAAAGACTTTTTCCAAGTTCTAAAGCAAATTTGTTATTTTGATTTTCATTTTTGTTTCTTTTCAGGAAAAAGTTTTAAAGCATGGAGAAATGGGCGAACTTATAGAAAAAGGATGAAAAAGAGCAAAAAAGGAATCAAGTGTGGACACAGGTAGGCCTACACGATTAGAGCGTTGTTACATGATCCATGAGACCCATCGTGGCCTCACACTTGATGGTGTGACAATGCAAAATGACCATGGAAGGCCACACAATGCGGCAAATAGACCGTTGAGAGTGACAGGGTCATGCAACCTACCGTCAAAGTGACGTGAAGGCATTACCATCGAAAGTTGAAAAATTTTAGCCAAGTGGCAAGAGGCGGCCCATCTCATGGCCATTGGGAGTATGACGGGCCATCCCAAGTCCCATGTGATTGACATGAAGGCGACACCGTTAAAACAAATAAGCAAAAAGAAAGTGGAGCTAGATAGAGCGTTACACAGACCGTGTGACCAACCACGGTCCATGACATTGAGGCGTGTGGAAGACGTGATCGAGAAATTGACTAAGGCACATCAAATGGACTATTTCATGGACCGTCAAGACTCACACGGCCCGTTCAACGACATGCAGAGCAACAATGTATTCGTGGAGCCAAGTATGACCATATGGACCATTACACGGTCCATCCAACGCCTCACAGGCCATTTAGTGGCCCGTTGCCATGGCAACGGATTTTTCGTACTTTAATGAGGATTAGGTTTTCTTTATATGTAAATAGTTATTTTATTTCATTTTGAGTCAGTTTTGGATGGCTAGAGCTAGAAAACATTGAAAAATATTATTTTGTGAGAGATTTCACAAGATTGTGTGATTTTGCTTATCAAATTCAAGCTTGTAACTTGTGGATTCATCTATTCTTCAATAGTAAGTCATTTATTATGAACTTCTTATATCGTTGTGAGTTATATTTCTTGAATATTTTAGGCTAAACCCACAACTAGAGTTGTGGGAACTATGACAAATCAATTAGATAGGCAAATAGGGGTAAATTTCGGGATCAATTAGCGTATATATCGTAGTAATCTTAATTATAATTTCTTCCTTGATGAGTCGACGCATTAGGTAAGCCTTTATTCATTACATGCCCGAAAGGGATGCTTTGATTAGGAAAAGAGTTCTACGAGGGAAATTCGAGGTTTTTAACTTAGTCTAAGTACTTGAGACCAAAAGGTGAGAGTATTCTGGGACTAAAAATAAGGGTTAGTATATATAGGTTCTAAGACTGAAAGGTGATGAATAATATTCATCTAAGAGGGACCGAGAGGTGAATTAGATGTTACACAACTTGTTAGATCTTATATACGTAATATGAACTGGTTTACCACTAGATTTGACTATTTCATTAGACGTCATGAGGAACACAATCCTAGCCTCGCATAAATTGATTGAAATCTAGACGTTCTTGCACTCATTTATTGCTTTCTTTAGTAAATTAGTTTGAAAAACCGAAACCCCGCATATTTACTTTATGCACTTTTGTTTTGGGAATAGATATTACATCTGAAAACGGTTCCCGATGGGATCGACCTCAACTCTAGTTGAGTTCTATATTTGATCAACGAACACTATACTATTCCATTTGGAGTGTAAATTTGAGTGTATCAGGGTGAGCCCAGAAAGTGTCTTGGCCCCTAATCCTAAGTTTAGAGGTATTGCTGGACAAGTATTGTAATTATGCTTTGAGATATGGATTCCCTTGACTCTTGAATATATTTTATGCTATGAAAGACTTTCCTTTAATCCCTTATCCTTATTTTATGTTCTCTTGTCAATAAGGAGGTTTTCCATGTCATAACTAGTTTTATACTCTTCAAGGAAGGCAAGGAGTGGATGAAGCGCCCAATGTTGTCATCGGTTTATTTAAGGTTTACAATCATGATGTGTATGCTTTAATGGATTTAACTGTCACTTTATCTTTCATTACCCTATTCATGGCTAGTAGGTTTGACATATGTCCCAAATTTTATGTGAATCCTTTTTGGTGTCTAATCCTATTGGTGAGTCTATAGTTACCACAAGAGTTTATAGGGGTTGCCTCGTGTTCATTTTGTATAGAGTCTTGCGTAGTAATTTTGTTGAACTTGATATAGTAGATCTAAACAATATTTTTGGGATGGATTGATTGCATGCATGCATGCCTCTATTGATTGTAGAACCGTAAGATTAGGTTCCAATCTTCTCATGAACCCATCCTTAAGTGGGAGGATCATGACTTGGTGGTTAAGGGTAAGTCCATCTCTTGTCTTAAGTCTTGGGAATCGACTGATAAAGGGTTGCATTTATCATCTTGTAAAGGTTAGGAATGTTGAGTCTAATAGTTCTTCTGTTGAGTCTATTCCGGTGGCTATAAATTTTCTGATGTCTTTCTCGAAGAACTCCCTGGTATCCCTCCCAAAAGGAGAATAGATTTTTGTATAGAACTCCTCTCTGATACTCAACCTATCTCCATTCCTCCCTATCTTATAGTCCCAACAAAATCAAAGGAATTAATGGACCAATTGGGGGACTACTTTTGAGAAGGGATTCATAAGGCCTAGCAAGTCACCTTGGGGTGCACTAGTATTGTTTGTGAGGATGAAACATGATTCACTTAGAATATGTATCGACTATCAATGACTCAACAAGGTCACCATAAAGAACAAGTATCCACTACCGAGAATAGATGATTTATTTGAAAAGTTGCAAGGGGATAGTCACTTCTCAAATATCAACCTTTGGTCCAAGTACCAACAACTGAGGATATGTGAATATGACATTCCTAAGATGGTCTTCTGAACAAGATAGGGAGACTTTGAGTTCGTGATGATGTCTTTTGGTCTAACCAATGCACCAACAATATTTATGGATCTCATAAACAGGGTAATTATGCCCTACCATAACATGTTTTTTATGGTGTTCATTGATGACATCTTGATCTATTCTCAGAGTGAGAAAGAGCATGTGAGGCATTTGAGGGTGATGTTGCAAACCTTGAGGGAAGAAAATTATTTGTCAAATTTGGCAAGTGTAAATTTTGGTTGAAAGAGATTGCATCCATTGGGCATGTAGAATTAGGTGAGGAAATCACAGTAAATCTTAAGAAAAAGAAAGTGGTGAGAAATTGTTGAAGGCCCCTTATTCCAATAGATGTTATCGTGTCGTAACATGGCACCCGATCCAATATATACTTATATCTATGTGTCGAACGTGACACCCGATCTTATAATATCGTGTCAAAACGTGACACCCAATCTATAATATCATGTCGGAATGTGACAACCTATCCGTAATATCATGTCGGAACATGACACGCAATCCCATATATATAATTCATTATTCTTTATCATTACTTTTCACTTCATAACCAATGTTTCATTAAGTCTTCTTTATTCAAGGCATCACTTTGAGAGATCAAGTTCAAGATTTTGGATTTCATGGTCTTGGGATTGCAGACCAATCACAACAATACATCAGTCAACCAAACCACAACAATTAAGTACATAGAAAATACCACAGTTTTACTTAATGACTATCAATCACTATTAAGAGTCTTTCTATTAGATAAAACAAGCTATAACCTACCTCAACCAAAGAACCGAAATCCAGTAGGATAATCCACCAGTGCTTTTTCCTTCCTTGATGCCTCAAAGAGTTTCCAATCTATCAAATATATATTATTTGTAATAACACGAGTCTATAGACACCCATATTACTATATGTTTAATTTAGACCCAAAGTTCATCTAAAATCTATAATCTAGTTCCTCAGTTTCAAGCCTAAGGTTAGTTATTAATGTCTTCAATATTTAAAATCTAATAGTATTTTTATAACATGATATATCTAATACCTAATCAGCAATATCAATACACCAAAATTGAGTTATAATATGATAGTTAAAAGAATAATAAATAAATTAGAGAAAATTAAATATCACTAACCACGCTGCAAGAAGACAATTTGCAGAACTAATCACCCTACAATCTACCTTATACATGTCAATATATAATTAGAATGGGAATTGATAATAATTATTAGGATATATTTTAATGCTTAAATTCCAATATATTCAGTGACATATTAATAAGATAGAGAAAAGTAAATGTAAATAGAAAGATGATTCCAGCAGTGGTAGCAACATTTATTCCCCAAAATTCATTACCCAATAATATGCTCCTGTTATAATATAGTCTATCCTAATGCGTGTGAACATTTAAGATTGTTTAAATTTTTACCTGAAGCAATTCATGGCAATTTGCTTGCCTTCGTCGGCGCCATAGGTTTAGTCCTCGTGCATCCGTTCCTCTTCTTCTTATTTTTGTTTAACCTAATTATATACTACTAATGATAAGTTCTACCAATTTATCTATAGAAACAGGACAAGCAGTATAGAATTTTAACTAAATTATTACTTTAACCCATTAAGTAACTTAATAATCTAAAATTACCCCTAAGCTAGATAACAAAAGTTATTGAATAGTCCAAGAAACAATAATAACAACAACATACCCAGTGGAATCCCACAAGTGGGGTCTGGGGAGATTAGAATGTACACAGTCCTCCGCTACCTCATAGAAGTAGAGAGGTTGTTTCTTAGGGACCCGCTTCTCAAAAACCCATAAGCAGAATAAACTAGATATGACAACAAGTAAAGGAAAGGAAACAAAAAAAGCGACTAATAACCAAAAGCACATGACAATACGTAAATATGATACAATTAACACATAAACAACAAATAATGACAACACATGATATAAAACACTACTACTCCTCTACCCTACTATACCCCATGACTAAATAACCACCTAACCCTACCAACCAATTAGCCTACTACTCTAATTCGCGACCTCCACTTCTTTCTATCTAGGTTCATGTCCTTAGTGAGATCAAGTTCTGCCATATTATGTCTGATCACCTCCCTCCAGTACTTCTTTGGTCTACCTCTACCCCTCTGTGTAGCTCCCAAAACCAACCTTTCGCACCTTCTAACAAGAGCAGCGGTACTCCTTCTCTGCACATATCCAAACCATCGCACTCTCGCTTCCCTCATCTTATCAGCCACCGGGGCAACCTCTAGCTTCTCCCGAATGGTCTATTTCCTAACCTTGTCACTCCTGGTGTGACCACACATCCATCTCAACATCCTCATCTCTATGACATGCATCTTCTGAACATATGCATTTTTAATTAGCCAACACTCCACCCCATATAGCAAAGATGGTCTAACCACTAATCTGTAAAACTTACCTTTGAGTTTAGGTGGTATCTTCTTGTCACACAATACTCCAGAGGAAAGCCTCCAGTTAGTCCATGTTGTCCCAATACAATGTGTGATATCATCGTCGATATCGCCACTACTCTGGATGATGGACCCCAAATACTTAAAGCTTTCCCTCTTGGGGATAGGTTGAGTGGAAAGCCTCACATCAAAGTTTGCTTCATCCCTCTCAACACTAAATTTACACTCCAAGTATTCAGTTTTGGTCCTGCTCAGTTTGAACCTTTGGACTCCAAGGCGTGTCTTCAGGCCTCTAACTTATCATTAACTTTAGTCTGAGTCTTATCAATCAGTACTATGTAATCTGCAAACAGCATACACTATGGTACCTCCTCCTAGATAGATCACGTCAGCTCATCCATCACCAAGGTAAACAAGAAAAAGATCAACACAGATCCTTGATTGAGTCCCATCTCAATAGGAAAATACTCTGAGTCTACTCATACCATTCTTACCCGAGTTCTGGCTCTGTCGTACATGTCTTTAATCGCCCTGATATATGCCATTGGGACACCTTTCACCTATAGACACCTCCATAGGACATCCCTTGGGACTTTGTCATATGCCTTCTCGAGATCAACGAACAACATATGAAGGTCCTTCTTTCATACCCTATGTTTCTGCACTAACCTCCAAACAAGATGAATTGCTTCAGTAGTCGATTACCCCGGCATGAATCCAAACTGATTCTCCGAGATACACACTACTCTTCGAACACTCATCTCCACTACTCTCTCCCAGACCCTCATAGTGTGGCTTAACAACTTGATACCCCTATAATTGTTACAGTTTTGAATATCTCCCTTATTCTTGTACACTAGAACCATTGTACTCCTCTTCCATTCATCAGGCATCTTGGCAGTCTTCCTAATTGTTAGACCCCGTAATTAGCTAAATGGAGGTCAATTGCCCATTTGGGGAAATTTATTGTGATCGTTGTATATTTTAAACTTAAATAAATTTATGGTGCAGGATTAGGGAATCAAGTGAATTTGGCGGGTATAATTAAGTTGAAGTCGAAAGTCCTTAATTGGATTAAAATAGAAAAGTTTGGGGCCTAATTGGTCAATAGGCTAACTAGAAGCCCTTATGATGCA
>JAPFFP010066400.1:14658-25408 GCA_026153255.1 Solanum medicagineum | reverse complement strand
TTTCATGCATGCAAATACATAGGCCAAGACCCAAAGGCCTTGGACCGACTCAACAAAACTGGGCAAAAATAACACTGTAGCATGGGCGCGTATGCACACTAGAAATCGCATTTTTACGATTTTCAAATTTTGCTATGGTTGTTCTTAAATCAGGGTTAGACCCATTGCCCACTTAATTTGAATCCCTGAACAAGAATATGATGTTAGATTTTTTATATCGCGCACGAATTTTGAGATACCTGAAAATTATGATTTCAGTCACTTTCGATGCACATTTTCAGGTACTTATTGGGATCGTTTCAGTCAAAGGCCTAGGCCAATTATTTATTTCTTCATTTTCTTAGGGTACACTTTGGTCCCATCACCTGACACTACAAACCCTTGGAATGTGACTTCCTTCAACAAAAATTCACACTTATCAAATTTAGGATACAACTTCTCGTCCCTCAACATTTGCAACACTACCCTCAAATGTGTCACATACTCTTCTTCACTCTGAGAGTTAAATCAATATGTCATCTATGAAGACCACCATGACCATATCAAGGTAAGATTTAAAGATCCTATTAATAAGGTTAATAAATAGTTGATGCATTTGGAAGGCAAAATGACATTACCACAAATTTAAAATGCCCATATCTAGTTTGAAAAGCCGCCTTAGGAATATCATACTCTCTTACCCTCATTTGGTGGTACCCGGACAGAAGATCAATCTTAAAAAAATAACTAGCCCCTTGTAGTTGATTGAATAGGTCATCTATCCTTGGTAAAGTATACTTGTTCTTTATTGTGGCCTTATTGAGTTTTTGGTAGTCGATGTACATTCTAAGTAAGCCATCTTTCTTCTATACAAACAACACCGGTGCACCCCACGGTTACTTACTAGGCCTTAAAAACCCTTCTCCAATAAATCCTTCAATTGGTCCTTTAACTCTTTTAACTCTGCTAGGGCCATACAGTAAGGAAGATTGAAAATGGTTTGAGTATCTGGCAGGAGATTTATACTGAAATCTATCCCCCTTACGGGCAAAACACTAGGAAGTTCATCAAAAAGGTTATCAAAAAAGTCATTGACAACCAGAATCGACTCGATAGGACAGACATTAGACTTAATATCCCAAATCCTTATAAGATGATAAATGCAACTCTTGGTAATCAATTTTTAACCCTTGAATCATGAAATGAATCTACCCTTGACCGACAGATTATGACCTTCCCACTCAAATGTGGGATCATTAGGGAATTGGAACTTAACCCTACAAGTTCTACAATTAATGGAAGCACGAAATGCATGTAACTAATCCGTCCCAAGAATGACATCAAAATCCACTATATCAAGTTCAACGATATCACAAGGCAACACTTTATGGAATATAAACATGAGGCAACCTTATAGACTTTTCTAGCAACAATGGACTCACCAATGGATTAGACACTTCAAAGGGTTTATGCAGCAATTCGGGACATACATGAAGCTTATTAGCAACAAAACTAGTAATGAAAGAGAGAGTAGCACCCAGATCCAATAAAACAGACACATTATAATCATAAACCTTTAACATATCAGAAACAACATCGGGCACCTCTTCTGCTCCTTGCCTCCCTTGAAGGGCATAGATCGGTTGTGACGTGGAGCACCCCATTGTTTGCCGCCTTGTGCCCTTTGATTAACATGAGAACCTTGTCCTTGAGGATGACCATCCTTACCGTTGTTTTGAGCATAGGGGCAATCAACAATCTTGTGGCCTACACTTCCACACCTATAGCAAGCATTCAAATCCCTCAAGCATTTTCCTCCATGGTTTCTTCCACACTTCGGGCACCTTGGAATAGTCATCCCACCAATGTCACCTTGAACCTTAGGGTTAGGAACCCTACCATTAGCAAATCATTTGTGTTGAAAATTGAAGGATCCTTGGACTTGGAATTTGTGACCTTTTTGCAATGGCCACTATTAGCACCTTGGAAGCCACCGTCATATCGAGCCCTCATGGACTCACCACTCTTTCTCTTTCGAAGCTTCTTTCCTTCAAGTTGCATGATATATCTCATGAGCTGAGACAAGTCCATATTACCCACAAGCATAGCAGTGCGACATTCTTCATTCACCAAATCATACACCCCTTATACAAACTTTTTCATCCTTGCCCTAAAGACGGAAACCAAGTGAGATCATATTTTGAGAGTTTTTTGAATTTGAGGGAATACTCCTCCACACTTATGGACCCTTGCTTAAGATTCATGAATTCCGTCATCTTGGCTTCTCTCAATTCAATAGGGAAGAATCGGTTGAGGAAGGTGGCCTTAAATTCCTCCTATGGGATGGGATTATCATTCCCCCTTTCAAGTTTCAATTAAGTGAATGACACTTGTGCAACACCCTTGAGTTGATAGGATGCAAGTTCCATCTTATCCGGTGAGCTGACCTGCATAATAGTAAGCACTTTATATATATCATCAATGAACTCTTGAGGGTCCTCCTTCTTCTTAGAGCCATGAAACTTCGAAGGGTTCATCCTTGTGTAATCCCTATCTCTCGAAGCTAGGGTAGAAATATGAGGAGCTTGGCCTCCTTAGTTAATTGGTTGGTCATGGCTTGTGCCAACATGGAGATGACGTTTTGGTATTCGACATGTGTAACCCCTTCCTCTTGGGGAGCTTGAGGAGTAGGATGGGTCTTACCCTCGTCAGATAAGAGAGCTCTTTGAGCCATTATCCTTGGTTGTGGTATGATTTATAAGAGTAAATGACCATCTGTTAGGGAAGGAAATCTTATTTTAAATTTAAGACACGGCATAGATCATGAAGAAGTGTATCATTTCCTAAAATGCCTCATAGCCTCCCATTCATAGTTATGGAGTGCTTCATAACCATGAACGAGACTCTACAGGACGTGCTGTATTGGATTTCTGAGGACCATTTATAAATCTAGTGCTCTGATACCAAGATTATCACAACTCCAGCCTAGAGCCTAGACGTGACATGGCCAATGGAAACCCGAAGGGAGTCCCCAAACAAGCCACTTAACCATACGTAGCACATCCTTGATTTAATTGAAACATGAAAGAGAAAGGAGCACATATCATATATTATTAAGGGAAATGGGACTAAGGGAATTTTTCACTATACACAAAGATAATAAGAATCAAGATTAATAAATAACATCCATGTCCAACAACGCCTCTAGTATGAGTGGAATGGGGGCCAAGATATCTCCTGGGCTTACCCTCAAAGATAAAAGAGAGTCTAAATAGATAATCTTTAACAAAAGCACAAAAATAAAGTGAATGTTGTCCTCGAAGGGGAGGACTCACGAATAACAATCTTCAACGATCCGGCTAACCACATGGAGAAGGATGATGAATAGGAGCTCTGGCTCCTGCTTGTTGAGATCATGTAGGCAAAAGTATGTGTTAGTACTTGGAATGTGCTAAGTATACGGGGTGCAATACAACAAGAAACATAAGCCATAATGATCAAGATGCATAATCATAATCAAGAGACATAATCTCGATATGATATGTATAATCAATTCTTGAATTAAATCATACATGAAGATAATCAAACTTGCATAATGTATCACACTTATATGGGAGGAGAGTCTAACCAACTTATAAGACCAAGAGAGCTACTACTTGGAATCGTGATGTTAACTCCACACCGAATAAAGGATTGGTCTACATGCCAAGGTAGACCAAGCTTGACCCACATAGTGAGTAACTTGACCTTGTTTGATCAACTAGTAAAAGCCCATTTAGGGAAAATAATACAAACCTATGATGGAACATAGTTAAGAGACCAAGACTTTATATAAGGACCCCATGGATCTAGCCCCAACTTAAGCCTCATTCGGTGCTCAGTCTAGTACCACAGAATTCTTGAAGTGATCATAATTTAACCATAACATGGACGACCTGTAATAACATGATAAGATGGCGTGAGCAGCTCATACAAATACTTGACTCCTACACGTGGACATATACCTTATACTAGAGGGTAAAAATAATACATAGACTTGGCCCTTTCTAGTAGGCATTGCATCACATATAAGGGTAGAGATTATAATTGAAATGCCCCAAAAATATGCTTTGGAAATGCCCATAATTGTAATTTCCTCTCAAAATTCGTGCGTAATATCAAAACTCCGACTTCATATCTCAATCAGGGAGAAAAATGAGTGAAAAATAGGTATAACCCAAATTTTAGAGAACCTGTAGAGAAAATTAGTTTTTGCTAATTTTCATAAAATAAAGTGCATCCGCGACCAGGCCACGACACGGACTGGGCGCAAACCAATGTTATTCTTTCCTCCACAATGGCTTTACATCACGGACCGGTACAATTTTTTTCTTAATTTTTCTATTTCGTCCAAGGTCATTAGGGTCATGGCCCCATGTCCACTTACGCGTGAAAACACCCATACTTAGTCTTTTTGCAACTCTATATCACTCAAAACCCTCACAAAAACCTCTTCAAGACATAACCAAATATCTATTTCAAATTTCAAGGATTTCAAGCTTAACTTTGGAACACAATGATTCTCTTCAAGCTCATCTCAAGAAAACTCAAGTTTGAGGTATGCCGGTTTCATCCATTGAGTCCTTTCACCCATGGAGCCCGATCTTTCTTTTCATGAAAATTACATGTTTTCAAGTTGTATTACCTATGAGTATATTTTATTATAGATTATGAGTATAAATTATGTTGGGGTTTTATGTAATATTGATTAATTGTGCATGTCTATCTGTTTGAAGCTTATACCATGAATTGATCTTGTATATTGAGACTATGCATGTTTTGAGCCATGAAACTATGATCTATTATGAGACTTGATGATGGACTTCAAGGTACCGTACATAGGGTTTTTACTACATGTTGGTGTTTTGATATGTATTAAGTATTATTATCTTATTTCACTCATGAATTGCATGATTTTGAACTAGCATCATAAACCTACCAAGTGTTTGACAAAATGTTAAGTTAAGAATTCTCAAGTTATTGATGATCTATTATATGATTAAAAAGTCAAGTGAGTCGATGATTTTTAAATTCTTTGAAACATGTATTGAGTTCATGAAAAGTATCTATGATGTTACAAGTACAAGTTAAGCCCTATTTCAATATTTTTACCTCTTGTGAGCCATTCATGTTAAAGCAAGGGTTCATGTATTATTGTTATTACTCTCATGTTTTCAAGTTAGGCTCACCTTTATAGCTCAATCATGCTTATGGGCTACTCAACTCAAGTTCTTACAAGCTATTCATGTTATCGTTAAAGTCTGATTATTTCAAGTATTCTATGGGATTAGACTTAGCACCGATGGATTCGATATCGGTGGACTGTCTTCAAGGGTCCATACTCCTTTCCTCAAACTATGTGCCAATATAGGATTATACTTTATCATTGCTATACTAGGGGATCCATTTAGTGCACTTTATCATGAAATCCACCCCGAAATGGGATGGGTTCCTATAAGGGGGGTTACTTCCCTGAAATAGGATGAACTCCCTAAGGTGCAGTATGGCTTACCTGCGCAATTTTACCACCTCTTTATTGATGAGGGATAATCATCGGGATTCCGCGTTGAAGTTCACTTGGTCTTACTCTTATTGGTTAGGGTCTCTTCCTAGACATGAATTATATTTTATGCAAGTTGAATGATTTTCAAATATGTTTTACTTCAAGCATTGATCATGCGTGCCATATTGGGATTACACTTATCTATTGCTTATTATTATGCGTTTTGACTATATTGGCTTATGTCTTGTTGCATTGCATCCTATGTACTTAGTACATTCAAACGTACAAACGCATACTCTCTGCTTACATAATATTACCATGTAAGGACCGGAGCACCATTTGATCATCATTCACATGGCTATTACGATCCTTTGAAGCAAGCTTTGGTGAGTCATCAAGTTCGAGGACACTATCTTTATGACTCTTATTATTTTGAGACTTCTTTATGTTGAACATTTGTTACTATGAGGGTGAGACTGAAAATTATCTCGGCCCCCGCTCCATACCATGTTAGAGGTGCTGTTGGATATGATGATGTACTTATGCTTGAGATTAACTCTTTTCAGCTTTAATGATTATCAAAGACTTCCATTAGTCCCACTTCCCTTTTTATTATATCTCTTGTTGTTGTTTACTTTGCTTTCGTGACCAAGGATGTGTGATTGATATGCTAGGAGGCTTATTTGGGTCCCTTTGGGTTCCCATTTGCCATGTCACGTCTAGGCCTTAGGCTTGAGTCATGAAAAACTTGGTATCAGAGCACTAGGTTGTTAGTGGTCCTCAGGATCCAATACACCACGTTGATTAGAGTCTTATTCATGATAATGAAAACTTGCCACAACTCTGAATGGGAGGCTACACGGTATTTTAGGAAATGTTTCACTTCTTCATTATCTTTCCATCAATCTCAGATGGAACCAAAGATTCGCTATTTTTTGGCTTTGGGGTATGATGGAATAAAACAAAATGGCTCTTGAAACTGTCTGCGCTTCTTTCATTTGTGAAGTAGAAGTTAGTCAATGCAACTTTCGACGCTCATCATGGGTCATCTGGAAATAGTTGCGCTATGTTTCTAAACATAGGGGTCAGGCTGCGTACATTCGACCCCCCTTTACCCCGCAACGGGCAAGAGCCTTTGAGGCATTGGGTTAATGTTATTATTGTTTCACTTCTTCATTATCTATGTTGTGAGGTAGAGCTAAGTCCCCTAAGGCTTATTACTGATCTTTAACCCTTATGTTTCAAATATGTCTCATGCTACTCAGAATGGTGGATAATGTAGTGACCATCTCTCACTTGGAGGACAACTTTCCAGCGGTGATATGTCAAATGCGGAGGTTTGTAATGCTCTATGGCTATTGGCCATGGTTGTAACCGCTTAACTCAATCAACAAGTGGGTGCTCCCGTGACTTCACAGGATAAGAGGAATGAGAGTGAGGCTAAGAGGGCCTGTGTTGGTGGTGCCTCATCTTCTACTAGTCTACTGGTTCCTAAGTACATGAAGAGAAGGATCCCTTTTGTCACTTGCCAAGGGTGTGGCAAGAAATATCAAGGAAGGTGTTTGGTGGAAGTTGAGGGTTGTTTCAAGTGTGGCGTTGTTGGGCATAAGATGAGAGATTGCCCGGTGGCCTCAAAACAAGGTAGAAGAAGGGTCCAAACTGAAGGTGGCAATGGTGGGATGCCTCACCCTAGGTGCCCAAAATATGGGAGAAACCATAATGGCACATGTTGGAGGAATGTGGGTGCATGCTATCGGGGTGGCAATATGGGCCACAAAATTGTTGATTGCCCATATGCTCAAAGGAAAGGTATGAGTATTAGTGTTCAAGCTTCTCTTCTATGCTATAAGTGTGGAAAGTATCATCCGGGAGATTGTTTGGCCAGTTTGAGTGAGTGTTTTATGTGTGGCTCAAAGTATCATGAGTTGAGACATTGTCCATGGGTTACTACGAATTATGAGGATGATTATCGATGTTGTCAACCATACCCCTCCAGGGGTCACTAGACTTGGCATGTTGCTTCACAAGTATGTTAAAGGATTTTGAATTTGATGTGTTTGCATTGATAGACCTAGGTGCCACTCAATATTTTTATTACTCCTTATATTGCCAAAAAGCTTTATGTTAGTCCCGAATTATTGTGTGAACCTTATGAAGTGTCTACCCCTGTTGTGAGTCCATTCTTGCTAAAGAGTCGATAGAAATTGCCCCGTGTTCATCTTGCATAAAATCTTGCCTTGTGGTTTTGTTGAATTAGATATGGTGGATTTTGATCTCATTCTTGGGATGGCCTGGTTGCATGGATATTATGCTTCTATTGATTGTAGAATCCGTAGGGTTAAATTACAATTCCCTAACGAGTCCGTCTTTGAGTGGGAGAGTCATGATGGGATGCTCAAGGGTAGATTCATTTCTTGTCTTAAAGCCCAAAAGTTCATTTCTAAGGATTGTCTTTATCATCTTCTGAGGGTTAGGGATGTTGAGTCCAAAGTCCTTCCTATTGACTCAGTTCCAGTTGTTAATGAGTTTTTTTATGTCTTTCTTGATGAGCTTCCCGTGTTCCTCCCGAAACGGAAATAGATTTTGTTATCGATCTCCTTTCCTATGCTCAACCCATTTCTATTCCCCCATACTGTATGGCCCCAGCGGAGTTGAAGGAGTTAAAGGAGCAATTTCATAAGGCCTAGTAAGTCACGTTAGGGTGCACTGGTGTTGTTTGTGAAGAAAAAGGATGGTTCTCTTATAATGTGCATTGATTACCAGCAACTTAATAGAGTCACCATAAAGAACAAGTACCTTTTACCAAGGATTGATGACCTTTTTGATCAACTTCAAGGGGCTAGTCACTTTTCTAAGATTGATCTTCGGTCCGGATATCACCAAGTAAAAGTGAGGGAGTGTGATATTCCAAAGATGGCTTTTTGGACTATGTATTGGCACTTTTGAGTTTGTGGTTATGTCCTTCGGGTTGACTAACGCACTGATTATGTTTATGGATCTCATGAATAGGGTCTTTAAACCCTACCTTGACTTGTTTGTCGTGATTTTTATTGATGATATGTTGATTTATTCCCATATTTAGAAGGAGCATGTGAATCACTTGAGGATGGAAGTGCAAATCTTGAGTGAAGAGAGGTTATATGTTAAATATGAAAAATGTAAGTTTTGGTTGAAAACAGTTGCTTTTCTTAGACATGTGGTGTCCGGTGATGGCATTAAGGTGGATTCTAAGAAGATGAAGGTGATTAGAAATTAGCCTAGACCTTTGACTCCATCGGATATTAGGAGTTTCTTTGGTTTGACGGGTTATTACCCGAGGTTTGTAAATGGGCTCTCTTCTATTGCTTCCCCTATGACAAAGTTGACCAAAAGAAGGCAATATTTATGTGGACTGATGAATGTGAGAAGAGTTTCCAAACTTTGGAAGATAATCTTGTCTCCGCTTCTTTCTTGGCTCTACGTGAAGGGTTGGAAGGATTTGTTGTATATTATGATGCCCGTAGAATTTGCTTGGGCTGTGTTTTGATTCAAAATGGTATGAGGATAGCATATGCCTCTAGGCAACTTAAGGTGCATAAGAATAATTATCCCATCAATGATCAAGAATTGGCAACCATGGTATTTGCTTTGAAAATTTGGCGTCACTTCATGTGTGGGGTTCATGTTGATGTGTTTACTGACCACAACAGTCTTCAATATGTATTCACCCAAGAAGATTTTCAGTTTTCGATAACAAAAGTGGTAAGAGCTCCTTAAATATTATGATATGAGTGTGCATTATCACCCTGACAAAGCTAAAATTGGGCTGATGCTCTAAGTGTAGAGCGCTTGGGTACTCTAGCTTATGTTGATGATGGTGGCAAGGAAGTGGGTAGAGAGGTTCACTGGTTGGCTAGAATCGGGGAGATTGGATGAAGTTGATAATGGTGGTGTAGTGGTGGTTAATGGTTCTAAATCTTCCTTGTTTGAGGAGGTAAAGGCAAAACAAGATCTACAGCCCACCTTACTAGAGTTGAAGACCTTTGTCAGAAGTGGTAAAGTGGAAGTTTTCTCCCAAGGGGGAGATAGTACCCTTAGGTGCCAAGGTAGATTGTGTGTGCCAAATGTTGATGACCTAAGGGAGTTGATTGTGAAAGAGGCTCATGAATCATCCTATTTTATTCCTTCCTACACCATAAGAATGGATAGAGACTATGGGAAGGTACCTCGGTGAGATGGCTCTGAATGCACCAGATTTGGTTATGGAAGTTTTGGAGGAGATGAGGTTGACAAGAGAGAGATTTGAGAAGGCTCAAAGTAGGAAAAAGTCATATTCTTATTTGAGAAGGGAAGAACTTGAGTTTCAGATTGGTGATTGGGTCTATTAGAAAGTCTTACCCATGAGGGGTATCGTCCGGTTTGGCAAGAAAGGGAAAATTGAGCCCAAGATTTGTGGGTCCCTATAAAGTTTTGAGGAGAGTGGGTAAGATTGCAAATTAGTTGGAGTTGCCTATGCAGATGAATATGGTTCATCTGGTCGTCCATGTCTCGATGTTAAGGAAGTGTGTGGGTGTCCCAAGTGCTATAGTTCCCTTGGATGTTGTGGGTGTCGTACGAGATAATTTGACCTATGAGGAGGTCCCGGTGAAAATTTTGGATAGGCAAGTGAAGAGGTTGAGAATCAAAGATGTAGTTTCCATCAAGGTCCTTTGGAGGAACCAACAAATTGAAAGTGTCATATAGGAAGGCGAGGTGGACATGAGAAAGAGATATCCATATCTTTTCCACACTACTCAAGCTGAAGGTACTAATTAGAGTCCCCTATATAATTTGAAGACATAGGTTTCATCCCTCATGTCATTTTGCATGCATTCATGTTTATGGTAACAAGTTTATGACGATTTTTGACATTCAAGTTGAGACTTTTTGAAAATGATGTTTAAATGTGTTTGTTGCATTAATGTCGGGCTAAAATCTTCATGATTACTTTTCTTATGCACGTTTCTTTGACATTCGTGGATAAATGTTCCCAATGGGGAGATATTGAAATGCCCCAAATATGTGCTGTAGAAATACCCATAATTGTAATTTCCATATATCTCAAAATCCATGCATGATATCGGAAATCTGACTTTATAATCTTGATCGGGGGGGGGGGGGGGGGAAATTGGGGGGGGGTTTAAAAAGGCGGGATTTTAAGGGACCCATAGAGAAAATTAATTTTAACAATTTTTCAAAAAAACGGGGGAA
>JAPFFP010066400.1:0-14648 GCA_026153255.1 Solanum medicagineum | reverse complement strand
TATCACCAACATGAGTATACCAGACCTAGAACAGTGAGGCGGAGCGCGGGGCGATAGGCAGATAGGGAGGCGGGGGGGGAGGGGGGGGAGGCAGGGGGAAATTAGTGGGAGATTGATATAAGCTGGATTTTAAAGGACCCATAGAGAAAATTAATTTTCACAAATTTTCGTAAAACAGTGTGTATCCGCAACCAGGCCAGGACGCGAACTAGGCGCGGATCAGTGAAAATTGCATCTTTTCAAGTTGTATTACCTATGGGTATCTTTATTATGGATTATGAGTATAAATTCTGTCGTGGTTTTATGAAATATTGATTGATTATACATTTCCATCTATTTCAAGCTTATACCATGAATTGATTAAGAGATACATGTTGTGAGCTATGAAATTGTGACCTATTATGAGATTTGATGATGGATTTCGAGGTACCCTACATGGGGATTTTACTACATGTTAGTGGGTTGATTTTAATTAAGTTTTCTTATCTTATTTCACTCTCGAATCGTATAATTTTGAACTGGTATCATGAACCCACCAAGTGTTTGATAAAATATCAAGTCAAGAATTCTCAATTTAATGATAATCTATTACGTGATTTACAAGTCAAGTGAATCCATGATGTTTAAGGGATTTCAAACATTTATTGAATTCTTGAAAAGAATCTATGATTTTACAACTATCAAGTTACACCCTATTTCAAGATTTTTTACCTCTTGTGGGCCATTCATGTTAAAGCAAGGGTTCATGTATTATTATCATGACTCTCATGTTTGCAAGTTAGGCTCACCATCAGAGGTCAAGTATGCTTATAAGCTACTCAAGTCATGTTCTTACAAGATATTGATGTTATAATTAAAGTATGATTATTTCAAGTATTCCGTGGGATTAGACTTAGTACCGATAGATTGGATATAGGCTCGGACTATCTTCAAGGGTCCATACTCCTTTCCTCAAACTATGTACCAACATACAATTATACATTACCCTTGCTCTACTAGTGGATCCATTTAGTGAACTTTATCATGAAATCCACCCTGAAATGGCACGGGTTCCCATAAGGGGGGTTACTTCTCCGAAATGGGATGGTCTCCCATAAGGTGAGGTATGGTTTACCTTGGCAAATAGACCACTTCTTTACAGATGAGGGGTAGTCATCGGGATTCCATGTTGTAGCTCGTTTGGTCTTACTCTTGTTGTTTAGGGTCTCTTCCCACACATTTATTATGTTTTATGCAAGTTGAATGATTTACAAACATGTTTTACTTCAAGCATTGATTATACATGCCATATTGAGATTACAATTATCTATTGCTTGTTATTATGCATTTTGACTATATTGGCTTATGTATTGTTGCATTTCATCCTATGTACTTAGTATATTCAAATGTACTAATGCATACAATATGCCTACATGATATTACCATGTAGGGACAGGAGCACCATCTGATCATCCTCCACATGGTTAGTACGATTCTTTGAAGCAAGCTTTGGTGAGTCCTCAAGTGTGAGGACACTGTCTTTATGACTCTTGTTATTTCCATAGCTTTATCTAGGGTAAATGAGAATGTTGGGTACTATGTTGTTTGATACTCGCTCCCTTGCTTCTATACTTGTGTAGGTTACAAGCCCAAGACATTTTGGTTACTCCCTTCATCATCATTAGAGGTTCACAACATTAGAGTTCACGAGGTAGCTTCTTGTCACTTCGGCAGTCACCACTTACGTTTTATTATATCTTCGTACTAAACTAGATATAAAAATATTTAGACTTGTATTACTTTTTTGAATTCAATCTTATACTTGGAGGCTTGTACACATGACACCAAGTTTTGGAGGTATTTATGACTTTTCTTATTTTACCCGCGATATTTGTGCAATATTAGTCATATGTTCTATTTCTTTTGCACTTGTTTAGTTCATTTCACTTTTCATTTTCTCTTTACTTTCGCTTTTATCCAATGTAATAAAGTTTTAGGCTGACTTATCTTAATAAATTAGGGCAAGTGTCATCCTGTCCACTTTTGGATCGTGACAACTCGGTACAATTAGAATTTATATAAAAATCTACGATTTCATTTAAAATTATTGATGCATACACTTATTTTAATATATTACAATTGTGTTTAGTTGTACAGTTAGTTAGTTGACCAATTATTAGTTTGTTAGTGTACTGCTAACTTTCTATTAATTAGCTAGGATTACTGTTAGTTAGTTAGGAGTTTTGTTTACTGAGTTGCATAAAGCTGTCAAGCAATGCCTCTTGTATAAATACATAAGTGTACATCAATTGAACATAACAATTTTCCCATTCTATCAATACAATGTTCTGAGAGCTTCTTTTCCTTGCAATTGTTAATCATGGCTTCCCAGTAGTGGCTGAGCTGGTCTTCACTAGTGATACGAGTTTAATATGGTATCAAAGCAAGGTTCGTCCTTGGATTGATGTATTGATCTTCCTTTTCAGTTCTTTTGCTTCCTTTCAATTTTCATCAAATTGATACGTACAATTGAGTTCATAGATCGTGTGTGAGGCCCAATTTGTTCTTTTCTGGTTTATTGCTATTCCTAGTAATTTTTTATTCGATCCGTAGCATATTTGGGTATTGTGTTAATGGCGAGTACTGGAAATTCAAGTGTGGGAAACACAGAGAGAAATGACTTTGGTGTTGATACCAACAGTGCACTGTATGTGCACCCTTCAGATAGTCCTGGTATGATGTTGGTTCCAACTCAGTTTGATGGAGGAGAATACAGATCCTGGAGAAGAGGAATCATGCGAGCACTGTTCGTGAAAAACAAATTAGGCTTTATTGATGGAAGTTGTGGAAAGCCAGCTGCTAATTCACCTTAACTTTGCCAATGGCAGAGGTGTGATGACATGGTAACGTCATGGATTCTGAATTCCTTAACCAAGAAAATCTCAGATAGTGTGGAATATGTGAATGATTCGGTGGAGTTGTGGAAAGAGCTAGAGGATAGGTATGATCAGACCAATGGAGCAAAGTTGTACCAAATTCAAAACGAAATAAACAACCTGACACAAGGAACTTTGGACATCACTGTATACTATACAAGAATGAGGAAGTTATGGGAAGAATTGAGCACTTTAAACCTGAGGAATCAATGCAATTGTACATGTACTTGTGGTGCCAAGATAACATGCACAAAGCTGAGCAGGACAGGCGTTTGATACAATTCCTTATGGGATTAAATGAAGTCTATACTGTGCTGAGAGATAATATACTCATGATGAACCCACAGGACAGGCGTTTGATACAATGATACAATTCCTTATGGGATTAAATGAAGTCTATACTGTGCTGAGAGATAATATACTCATGATGAACCCACTCCCTTCTATGGCACAAGCCTTTTCACTACTGATCCAAGAAGAAAAACAAAGAGAGTTCAAACCTACTACTCTAATGCCCATGGAATCAACCTCCTCCATCAACAACAATGGCAAGGGTTTGATTGGGAGAGGTTACAGAACAAAGTTTTCAAACAAGAACTATCTAGGAAGCAATAGCAACTCAGGCAACAATCATCACTTAGGAAGCAACAACAGCAGAAATGGTGTGATATGTGATTTCTGCAAAAGACCAGGACATACAAAGGAGAAGTGTTATAAATGGCATGGGTATCCCCAGGGAAACAATGGCCAGAATAAGAGATCAAATCATAATGGTGGATTACAGTTCAGGCGAAACAACAATCAGATGCACAAAGGTAAAAGAGTTGTAGCAAATGCACATGATGTGTCAAGTGACATTGTTCCCAACCATAGAGAAGAGCACACACAAAGCAATGGTCACCAAAGCTCAAGCATTACAAAGGAACAATATTCCCAAATCATGAATCTACTATAACAGTTCCAGATTGATAACACTACAAGAGATCCAAATTCTTCAAGTACCCATGCTGATCCAATGAACTTTGCAGGTATTATAGTCTTCTCTTCATCTATTGATTTTGACAAACCTTCATGCAAATGTTTTTAATCAAATGTTGGATCGTATATCATTGACTCAGGAGCCTCAAGCAACATGACATTCAATAGAAAATCCCTAGCAAACATCATAATCCTTCCATACCCTATACTTGTTTCACTCCTAATGGATATAGAGTCAAAGTAACAGAAATTTGTGATGTAATTAAATCTAATATTGTCCTACACAGGGCATTTTATGTGCCTTCTTTCAAGTACAATCTCATCTCAGTTCATTTTTTATCATTGTCTATGAGGTGCATGGTCTTGTTCACTGATTGCACTTTGTTTATTACAGGCCCCTTCAATGAGGAGGCCTCAGGTGCTTGATAGTAGCAAGGATGGACTTTACTTCCTATGCTCAAGATGTGTGAAGAACAATGATGATGGCACCATGACTTCTGCATCTGTTTCTTTTCCTTGTATAAGTGTGAGTCTTAATGTTGACAAAGTTTCTGTAAAAGATAGGTCTTATTCTACAAAGGAGTGTAGACTGTCTAATGTTTCATGTTCTGATCATGTTCCTTATACTCTTGTATGCAATTTCAGTTGTCATAATAAAACTGATTTGTCTGCTAATGTTGATGTGTCTACTAATACTTCTGATATATCTCCTGGAAACAATGTGGACTTGTTGTGGCATAATAGATTTGGCCATGTGCCTTTTGCAGAAATGAGAACTATCCCCACACTCCCAGCCAAACTATCTTCGAAACAACTATTTGTTTGCACCATATGTCCCATGGCAAGATAGGTCAGACTACCATTTAGTCAAAATACTCAATGTACAAGCATTTTCGATCTACTGCATATTCATTTATGGGCCCCTTACCATGTGCCAACATATGACAACTATAAAGATATTTCATTACCCTTGTAGATGATTACAGCAGGTCCACTTGGACACATCTATTGAGTATCAAAAACAATGTCTTACAAGTTCTCATAACCTTCATAAATATGGTGGAAAACTAATTTTAAAACACTGTTAAGACCATAAGATCAGACAATGGTCTGGAATTCAATAGCACCGAAGTGAAGTCTTTTTCCAAACCAAAAGAATAAATCATCAGAAAAGTTGTCCCTCCACACCACAACAAAACAGTGTGGTGGAGAGGAAACACGACCTATTGGAGACAGCAAGAATCCTTTCAGTAAAAACTTCCCAAAAGATACTGGGGTGAATGCATTCTTACAGCAACACACCTTATAAATAGACTCCCTTTAAGTTACCTTTAGAACAAATGTCCTTATGAACTCTTATATAAGAGAAAACCAAACTATAGCCGGCTCAAATCCTTTGGATGCCTTTGCTATCCCACTGTACCGAAAATCACAGGGATAAATTTGAACCTAGAACTTCACCTCACATCTTCATAGGATATCCATTTGGAACACAAGGATACAAGGTAATGAGTCTTGCCACAAGGAGAATACATGTAGCCAGGGATGTAATCTTCCATGAAAACATTTTTCCTTTCAACTTGTCTGATAAAAATTGTACCTTTCCTTCTGTGCTCAAGTCAATCAATAATACTGATTGCTTTAATCCTAATGAAATATGCAAATTTAAGGTACTATGGTACTTTGTTGAATGATAATGCAGATGTAGTTGATGACACCACTAACATGTCACCACCACACACTTCACCATTAGATCCTCATCATCTATCCTCACCACCCGTATAGCTGTACAAAGAAAATCCCACAGAGAAAGCAAAATTGCTCACCACTTCAAAGACTATAATGTATCCATACCCACACTAAAAGGACCTACCAACACCTTGCCTATCACCACCACTCGTATAGCTGTACAAAGAAAATCCCACAGAGAAAGCAAAATTGCTCACCACTTCAAAGACTATAATGTATCCATACCCACACTAAAAGGACCTACCAACACCACAACATCCAATTGTAATCCAGAGCTTTCTCTCAATGCCTTGTTCAGTAAACACCACCATATATCTCCTAGTGTCATTGCACTTACCAGCCAAGCAATAGTTGAAAACATTTGCCATGGTAGTGAGTCATCATCACATGATGAGGCAGCCTTGAATCCTGCATGCAGAAGGCCATGACACAAGAATTTGATACTCTTTATGCCCAATAACACTTTGGATCTTGTTAAACTACCTAGAGGTAAACAAGCAATTGAGTGCAGATGGGTGTATAAAGTAATGCACAAGGCAAATGGAAGCATAGAAAGATTTAAGGCCAGACTAGTGGTGAAAGGGTATACTCAACAAGCTGGGGTAGACTACACAGAGACTTATTCACCTGTTGTGAAAATGACTACTGTGAGAACTTTGATAGCTTGTGTTGTCAAGAAATGGTGAGGAGAAAATATCAATGGCAATTGCATGGATTTCTTTTCCATCTTTACCCCTATTTTTTTTCTTTTTGACATGGTGGTTGTTTTCTCATTAGTGTCTACTATTGGAAAACCAATACATGTAGATTTGGTGTCGCAGAATCAAACAAGACCAAGTTGTGCAAGGATTAAGGTAGAGGTTGACCTGCTCACATACTTTCCAAAGAGGATCAAAGTGGGACTAAGGAAGAAAGACAGGAAAAATTACAGATTGATGGATAAAAATTAAATATAATTATGTATCAATATATGCAATGACCTTGCTGATCATTTTTGAGTTTATTCATGAAAATTACTATTTTGTCCTTTTATAAGTTGCTTTGGACCTAATTTGAACTAATTGTGTTGGAATTAAGACCTTGTGTTTTAAAAGTGAAAATATGAGTTTTGGCATTTTTGGGAATTTAAGTTGTTGAAAAAGTAATTTTTGTAACATTTTGAGTTTTGGATATTGGATAGGAAATTTGTCAATTTCATTAGCTTCGGAACATCAAATTTGGTCCAGGAGAAATTATGAAATTGAATTTAGAGTTAAAATGGATATTTTGGACCAAAATTGCATTTTTAGGTGTTTCTAGAGCCGAAGTTTGACTTTGGTCAAAATTTGGAGTTCAAAATTTGTAGTTCCGGATGGTGAAACTAATGTTAGAAATGATTTCATTGAATTTTTTTAGTTTCCGAGGCAGTTTTAGTATTTTTAATTTTTAACTATTTTTATCAAGTTTTATCAATAATTGTATCGAGGAGACCTCGAAATCGAATTGCGATAAATTTCATTAAGTCTGGGTCATCGATTCTGATATATATATGGATGTATGTCTGGTTTGTGTAATTTGGTTTTAAAATAGACCCCTAAGGTCTATTTCGAGTAATTTTCATAGTTGGTTTACAACAATCTGGTGCAGGCCTGGCTTCTTTTCGGTGTTCACAGAAAGGGTCTCTGCGTTCGCAGACCCCATTTCTGCATTGGAGGTGTGCTGTGTCAAGCTCCATGTTCACGAAGTAAAAATTATCAGATCAGTTTTAAAAATCATGAAACATCATTTTTCTTCTATTTTCAACATTTTCAAGCTTTTTTGAGTGATCTTTGACGAGAATTTTTATTGAAAACTCTTGGGTAAGTGTTTCTTTCACTAAATTAATTAATTTCCATTACTTTTCTCTTGATTTTATTTTGAATTTCATTACTTTGGATATTTAAATTTTGATTTTGCATGAATTCGAATTGGAAACTTTAATTGTTGATTTCTCCCTCAATTTGAGCTCAATTTTAGTGGAATTTTCATTCACGAACTTCTTTTCTCTTGTAGAATTATAAATTTGAGTTTATTTATAGATTTGGGGATCGAAATTTAGCCCTAGTTTTGACCATTTTGCCCTGAAGCCTAATTCATGCCAATATGGGTATCAAAATTCACTTCTTGACGTGTATTATTTATTATTGATAGTGGTTGATTGATTTGAGATCATTTTTTGAGACTTAGAGCTATCGAAAGCTTAGTTCGAGTGTATTTTGGACATCGCGGTAGGTTCGAATAACCTTTTTGGGATTGAATTTGTGTCATTGGACATATTTATGTCATAATTATAAGATTTGGGTTGCTACATGAGTAATTGGATTGATATGGTAGTATTTTGGTGAAAATGTGATACTGATTGCATTGGAATTAGGGTGAATTGTGAATTTGTTGGTAAATTGAGATGTTTTCTTGTTATTCGAGACACTTTTGGATATTGTGGTGATAATATGAGACTTGTGATATTATTTAAGGAACTTGGTAATGATTGATGATAATTGAGAAACTTTTGGGTAAGTATGTGTATATTTTTAGACTTGAGAAGTCCGGTATCTTTGGTAGAATTACCTATTGATGAGAGTATGGTTTTTTGAGAAACGTTGGTGGCATTGTGGTACAAGTTGAGACATTGGGCATTGCCTTTTTTGATCATATGGTTACAATTTATCTGTTAACTTATCATATTGTTGTTACATACATTGATGTGTGGCATTGGTATGCATTGTATGCATCGGCCCTACGACTGTTATGATTCCACCTTAAATATGGCTTGCGACGATGCCTTGAGAGATTTTATTATATGGTCTGCAACACCCCCAGGCTTATCTGTTAGCTTTAGCTCGATAGATGTGTACAACAATTGTACAACAGTCGTGATTCCACCTCATATATGGCATGTGAAGCCACTACATATATACATCTCATTTGCATTGCCTCATTGATCATACTTGCTATCTTTAACTATTCTTATAGTTCTATTTGTGTGTGTATGTGTGTGTGTGTGTGTATATTGTGTACTAACCCCTTCAATACAGGTGATAGGGACTCTTAGATATTTCATGCTTATCTTATTTGTTCTACCTAGTCGGCTGAACCTACTGGGTATATTTTGGTGTACTCACCCCTTCTTTGTTTCTTCCCTACAGATTGAGCATAGGGAATCCCATGGAGTAGTTGATCTTATTGTATGGAGTTCTTATCATTACCAGATTCAGTGGTGACACTCATATTTTGAGTCGCTACTGTTTCTTTGAGACTTTTGTTGTTGTCTATTTGAGACTGTGTATTTTACTTTTGAGATGACTTTTATTTACTTATTCGTATTACTTAGAAGGTCTTGTACTCATGACTCCAGTTTTTGAAATCTAAGTTAAGTGTTGTAGTTGCTTTTTCTTTGGTTTTATTTTCTTTACTCGCAATCCGATTTAAGATTGTGACAAGTTTGGTATCAGAGTTCTGCGTTTGTTGGGATCGTTAGTCAAGAGCGGGGCATCCTGTAATGTATCGCGGATCAGTAGGTAGAGGTCCATACCTATCTTTGAGAGGATATGGGGCACTTGATAGGAAAAATTATAAGTCTTTTTTCTTCTTGTGCACTTCTTCATATCAATTGTTTTGAAAAATATCTAATCTACTCTTTCTGCATAGATGATGATGACTAGAGCCCAACAATCAGTGAGAGAGCTAGAGCCACTTGATGTAGCCACCACCCATTGTCACAACCCAAACTAGGGCATAGATATGACACGGCGAATTGAGAACCCAGACAGACCCCAAACAAGCCTCTTAGCATATCATACACACATCCTTGGTCACAGAAGTAAGATATCAACAACATAGACATAAATAAGGGATTCAGGACTAAGGGAAAGAGCTTGTATAACATAAAAGAGTCAAAGCTCAAAGCATAATTATATCACTTGTCTAACAATACCTCTAAACATGGAATTGAGCAGGGGCCACGACACTTTTCGGGCTCACCCTCATAGTCATAAGCATCTAACAAAAGAAAAGAGTTTACATAGCATGAAATCAATAGATGTTGCCCTCGGAGTTGAGGACTCACCAAAGCTTGCTTCAAGAGATAATACTAGCCACGTGGAGGAAAAGGATGATAAAACGGAGCTCCAGTCCCTACATGGTAACATCATGTAGGCATAAAATATGTGTTAGTACGTTTGGATGTACTAAGTATGTAGGATGAAATGCAACAAGAGATAGTCAACATAGTCAAAATGCATAATAATAGGCAAGCAATAAGAGTAATAACAACATGACATGCATGATCAATGCTTGAATTAAAACATGCTTATATAGAACATATTACATGTGTAGAAAGAGACCATCATTATAGACCAAACAAACTATTACTCGAACTCCAAGGCGTACCACCCCTTTGAAAAGTGATTGAGGTATATACCCCTCAACCTCGACAAGAAGATTGAGGCTTGGTACCCCCTCAACAAGGCAACTGAGGCTTGGCATCGCCTCGACAAGGTGATTGAGGCTTGACACGCCCTCAAAAAGGCAATCGAGGCTTGAAACACCCCTCGTCAAGGTGATTGAGACATGACACCTTCTCAACAAGGTGATTAAGGCATGAAACCCTCAACAAGGTGTTCAACTTGTAACATCATAGATACTTTTCATGAATTAAACACATATATACATTCCTTTCATCACCATAAATTCACTTGGCTCATAAGTCATGCAATAGAACATCAATAACTCAAGAATCCTTAACAAGACATTTTATTAAATACTTGGTGGGTGCGTAATGCTCGTTCAAAATCATGCAATTCAAGAGTGAAATCATGTGAGAAAAATCAATGTAAATCCACCCACCAATACTTGCTAATACCCTCATGTAAGGTACATTGAAACTCCTCATCAAAGTTCATAATAGATGACAGATTTATAACTCAAAACATGCATAGTCGCAATAGACAAACCATCTCATAGTGTAAGTTTGAAATCGGTAGATATGTGTTTCCAATCACCATTTCACAAAACCCCAATATAGTGTATAATCATAAACCATAATAAGAAATATCCATAGATAATACAACTTGAAAAACATGCTAATTTCATAAAAAGGAAGAATAGACACCATGGGGAAAGGGCCCAATGGTTCAAACCTACATAACTTAAATTTGGGAATTTGCTTGATGAAGATTTAAATGAGAACTTGAAGCTTGAATGAAGTTCTTGAGATCCAAAATTAAGCTTGGGACACTTGAATTTGGATGAAATATTTGATTAAGTATTGAAGAGGGTTTTGAGAGAGTTTTAGAGTAATATAGGGTTAAAAATGACTAAGTATAGGTATTTTTATGCATAAAAGGGCATACGGCCAAAACCCCAAGGTTTTAGGCCGAAATTAGAAAATCAAGGAAGTGCAAATACCACTCCGTGATGGGTCCGCATAGTGGTGGGTCGCGGACCCTCATTGGAAATTGCGAAGTTGGCGAGAATGATTTTTCGCTACGGGTCTTCTAAAATTCGGGTTATACTCATTCCCTACTCAATTTTGCCCCTGATCAAGAATATGAAGGTCGGATTTTCGATATTACACATGGATTTTGAGATAAATGGAAATTACATATAGACATTTTCGAGGCACATTTTCGGGCTTTTTTGGGATCATTTAAATATCTCCCCCTTGGGAACATTCATCCCCGAATGTCAAAGAAATGTACATAAGAGAAGTAATCATGAAGATTTCTGCCCAACATAAATGCAATAAATGCACTTAAACATCACTTTTAAAATTTCAATATGAATGTCAAAACCACCATAATCTTGTCAAACATAAACATGAATGCATGCAAATGACATAAGGGCTAAAACTTACAATTGAAATCATAGAAAGGACTTAGTTTCCTATCTCGAGCTTGAATAAAATAAAAGAGGTACAGATATCATTTCTTTATCCCGCTCTGGCTCCCCATGTGACACTTACGACTTGATGATTCTTCCCAAGGGACCTTGATGAGAACTACCTTCTTATTAATCAACCTTCCCACCTATCCATCCAATATCTCCATCGCCACCTCCTCTTAAGTCAACTCATCCTCCACAACACTCACAATCTCAAAGAGTTCTATAGCACTCGGCCCACCAGCACATCTTCTCAAGGTAGATACATGAAAGACCGGGTGAACGATATTCATATCAATGGGCAACTCCAATTCATAGGCCACAGTACCAATTCTCCTCAACTCCTATAAGGACCCCTACACCTTGGGCTTGATCGTCAACCTTATACAAACATAGCCCACTTTGGTACCCAAAGCTACTATCTTCCCCTTGGGAGAAAAACTTCAATTCTCAACTTCACCCAACCTCATTCCCAACCTAGTCAACCGATGTACTTCTCCAACCACCTTTTTGCAACCCAAAGATTCCCACTTTCCATAATTGGTAAGCAATCTCACATTCCTCAAAATTCACAACATCACCCTCAAATGATCCACAAGCTCTTCCTCACTTCCTAAAATGAGTCAACATCACTAAACACCACCACAACATATCAAGGTAGGCTTTAAAAACCCTATTTATGAGACCTATAGACAAAGTCGGTGCACTAGCTAAACCAAAAGACACTAGCCCAAATTCAAAATATCGAAAAGGACATCAAGGACTCATTGAATACCAGAATCAACACAATAGGAAGGACCTTAGGCTCAACATTCATACTCTTACAAGATGATAAATGCAACCCCCTAGAGATCAATTAGACCTTAAGACAAAAAAAACGAACCTACCCCTTCACCATGAATCTACAATCCCCTACTCGAGGATGGGTTTAATAAGGAATTGAAATCTAACTCTACGGGTCGTACAATCAATGGGGATATTATATGCATGTAACCAACCATCCCAAGAATGACATCAAAATCCACCATATCTAAATTCTACAAAATCACAAGGCAAGACCTAATGCAATATGACCATGGGACAATTTCTATAGACTCTTCTAGCAACAATAGACTCATCAATGAGGTAGACACCACAAGGGTTCACATAATAATTCGGGACACACATGAAGCCCACTAGCAATAAAAGGAATAATGAAAGAGATAGTGGCGGCGCATCATTGTGGCAACTCATAAAAACTAAAATAAAATAAATTGGATAAAGAATTTAAAAGATTATTTAGAAAAAATAATTTACTTTGGGAGTTGCCACCTAATTTTAAGGATAATTAGGAAACTAATTAATTATTTACCAATGGTTTGCGGACCAAAATTTCTAGGTAAGAGTTCAAGTTATTACAATGGGAAGGTATCAGCACCCTTCAGAATCTACAACTGTGGGTCCCCACTGAACTCATTTTTTCAAATTAAGGAGGAGATACACAATATAGAATAAGTATAACAATCACAAAATATACACAAATAATGAAATAAACAATAATATGAGGAACGTCCTAATATTTGTCGAACGTCAATAATATACACAATAATGAATAAATGAAGAATAAATTAAAATTGTTCTGTGTTTTTAATGTGGATGTCTTGAAATCCAATGGATAGATTCATTTTTGGCCAATTTTAACAATTGATATGTGCATGAAACTTCAACTAAGATTTTCTTGAATTTTGACATGTAATAAATGTGAAATTTTAAACTAATTTTTTTCCGTCATTTTTAAATGAGGAGGCCTCAAGATCCGACGGATAGATTTGTCATTGGCCAGATTTAGAAAATAATGAACTTAAACTAGAAAATTTGAATTTTAACATGTAACAAATATGAATATACGCTAACTTTTTTTCGTCTTTTTTTTTTAAAAAAAAATGGAGAGGCCTCAAAATCAGACGGATAGATTTTTCATTGTCCAAGATACAAGAAACTAACAAACGGTATAATAAGATAATACACACTTTTTAAAAATAAAAAAAGATAGTAATCAGATTGCAACAATATAATTTACTGAAAAAAACCTAAAAGTAATACTAATAGAGTGCATATATTAATGTAACAAATTAAGAGTAACAAAATTATGAATAAAAATAGAACAATCAGTCAATGAAAATGAAAATAGGTCCAACATCATTTGAGAAAGGAATAAATAAAATAACCACAATAGTATAGTAAATTTTAAGAAAAGAAAGAAAATGAAAAAACAGTGCAATAAGGCTTGAAATAAAAATGTCCATATGAGATTTGCTCAAAACAATAATGGGACAAAACTCGTAGCAACAATGACAAATTAGCAATGCCCACATCCAATAAAAAAGACAATCAACTTTATATAACAGTAACAATGAAATTTCAATGAAAACAAAGCAACCAAAATAGTGAACAAGAAGTGATACATACAACACCGGAGAAAATCAAATTTGATCGTTTCTTCCCAGCAAAGCATCCATTTATTCTTGTTGTTGTTGGGTGCATTGGAGTGGGGGAAGAAGAAAGGTAGCTAGGTTGTTGCTCCGTTGGCAACGAAATACCCATAAAACATAACACAAAAACAAATGGGTGTGGGATTTCTAGTAGTGGAAATAAGTGGTTTCTTAGGTGGTTTGCTGATTGCTGTCATTTTGTGTCACGACCCCACCCCGGGCCGTGACTCGTGCCGATTAGGCACTAGTGCTAATCTAAAACCACAAAGACCCTTAAACTCAATTTACCAAATTCTGCCGAAATTTCGGCAGAGTTTCCTCTGTTTTACTGACTAAACCCACCTGCAAGAAAACCAGCAGCGACCAGCCAAACATATAGGTATAGTGTATAACATAATCAAAGGAAAATGCGGGCCTAAATGGCCTCCGCTGCGGTCCTGCCGCCTAATAACATTCATACATACATGATATACGATCTCGCCGCCTAATAAATTTGAAATATACATTCAGACGCAAAGACTACAAATCCACTACCCACTGGTATCCACAGACCCCTAAACAGAATTCAGAAAACATATGACGGGACAGGGCCCCGTCGTACCCATGAAAGATCATAACAAGTTTATCAAAAACAGGT
>JAPFFP010066381.1:0-25422 GCA_026153255.1 Solanum medicagineum | reverse complement strand
AAGCTGAGAACAGGGCTTTTGCCCTAATTCCCAATTCGTCTTCTTCTTCAGCCGGCGATCTCGTGGAAATTGATCAACTAAATTAAAAAAATAATATAAAAAAAATAACTTCGTTGTATAGGCATGTATAGTTAATGTATATTTGTTATAATGTATATTTAGTGTATAGCTCATGTATAAGTAATATATATTGTATAGTAGTGCTTACTTTCTATAACTTTTGACAAACTATATTGTATAATCATGTATAGTGTCGCTAATTTGAGCTATTTTTTATGTAAACAAAATATGAGCTATCTTTTTCATAATTTTTTTTTTGTGTGTGTGTATACATACATACATATGTGTGTGTAATTTCCCCTTTATGCTTTGGATCTGTGTTCAATGTAAAGCTTTCCTTATATATGTTTCTGAATATTCACGCATGTGCACTTTTTTGAAAAAGAAGTTCAACATTTCTTGGAGTATACTCTCTTTCGTTGTTTAGCAATGCTTAATTTTGTAAGAAAGAAGATGTTTCGGTACAATCGAGGACAGGCAGTTTTATAAAGTTAACTAAAATGGTCTAAATGAAGTTAAAAGAAAAACATATTGAAATACTCTACTGGGATATTTAGATTTGGCATATTCATTAACAAAAAAATGATAATTGATATGATTATTTTATTATATTAATTTAATGTCATGTATATGTCATGTCAATTTAAAATTTATATATAAATAGTACTTATTATTAAAATAAGTACAATATTCATATAAATAAAATTAAATAAATACTATTAATTTGATGCAATTGTTTAATCTATTATGAACGGACAAAGATGATAAAATCAATTCAAATACTTATAATATAGAGATATCCGAAGAGTTTATGAATACATAAAATAATAATTTGGAGTTGAATAATTTGGAGTTAAATAATTAATTGATTAAAATTTTATTTTAAAAAAATCCTAAATATAAAAGGAGTATTTTAATGTTTCAATGTAATTTTAATTATTCTTTTTCTTTTTAAATTTGCTATGTTACATACTTTTATTAATAAAATATTTAATAATCAAAATTTTAGTTAATTTCATAGTCTTAAATATTAGAAAAATAATAAGATTTCTTTTTCCTTCATAGCCTAGACAATTTATATAGAATAGTCTTAAATCAAGAATGAATACACAATTGGCTCAAAAGAAAATACATAGTTTGAAATAAAGGAAACAATTAAAAAAAAGTCTCAATAGAACAATGGCGACCGAAGTCTGAGCCTTGTCGTTGTGATCCGATAAATAAGAAAAACTCCGGCGAAACGAATCAACTACCCTGAGGGAGTCCTTGTGCACGATTTGCATGGAGAAAGTAAAGTAGGGGTGAGTACACTGAGATGTAACCAGTAAGTTCAACTAACCAGATAAGAGAAATCAGATAAGCATGTACTAATGAAGAATCCTATCACCTGCAACAATGGCATTAGTACAATATATGTGTGTATACACAGACACACATACACACACACGTAAGAGCAGAATAAGATAGCAATAATAATCAACGATGCAATGCAAATGAGATGTATGTATGCAATGGCGTCACATGTCACGTATGAGGTGAAATCACAATCGTCGCAGGGCTGATGTACACATCTATTGAGCTAAACCTGCTAAATAGAACCCGGGGGTGTCGGAGGTCATGTACTAAAATCTCTCAAGGCGTCGCAGGCCTTATACTGAAATCTCTCAAGGCCTCGGAGGTGTTATACCGAAATCTCTCAAGAATCACAATATCTCAACTAGAACAGATGCAGAATGAGATGAATGCATGTCAATGCCACACATCAAAATATATAACAACAACATAATAAGATAACAGATACATAATAGCTATAGCATCAGAAAGACAATGCCAAATGTATCAACTAGTACCACAATGTCATCGACATGTCTCATATCACCACACTCTCATCGATAGTCAAAATTAGAGATGTCAATATGGGCTAACCCACCCCATCCGGGCTGGCTTTGAAATTTGAAAAGTCAGGCGGGGCTGACCCCTTTTGTTTATGGGCTAGAAAATAGCTAGCCCAACCCATTAGTACCCGGGCCGCGGGCCTTGTCGGGCCAACCCACATTTTTATTCTTATATTTTTTTTTAGAAATTTTTAAATTAAATTATAATTTTAAAATACTAAAATAAATAGCAACAGGACAATATAACTTAGTATCAGTATTACTATTATTCCCTCCGTCCATCTTTACTTGTCCACTATACAATTTTGAGATGTCCAACAATCTTGTCCACTTTATGAAATTAAAAGATAATTTCAAACTTAGTTTCTAGTTTACCCTTATCATTAATTATTGCTGTTTTCTTATTAAATTTTTCAAGACATTGTATTTGTTATACTCAAAGGATGATTTGGTAAAATTACCCATATTATTTAGGAAAAATTACACAACTGAGCAAACCTTTAGTGTTAAATAACTAAACAAAACTACAGTTTATTATTATCACTTTTTATAGCTACCATTTTATAATGTTTGGCTATAAGATTTCGTGGGGCCCAACAACTTTTGTATAAGACTCTTCATATTCTATCTCAAAATATACACAAGAATCCGACCTTACTTCCATAAACATTCCTACTTCATCTCCTACAATTACTCCCCTAAAATTTCTCAACTATCATCATTCTCAACAGGTATGTATCTTTAATTTTTTTTCATACTTTCTCCCAAACCTATCTTCAATTTCACGATTTTTTTTTTTTGTATTTTTTTAATTTTTTTGGTAGCATATTTTATTTTTTTCCTTTCTTATACAAAACCCTTGTTACAGATGTTTCAAACTCACACATTATGGTAGAAGATTCTCCATTCAAGAGAATAACTAGAGGTACAGATTTTGCATGACAAAATTATGAAAGAATCTTCATCCTTTTTGTTAGGTATAACCTAAGAATTTGGGGACATTGCATGGTCTATCGCAAAATCTAGGGCTATTTAGGAGAAGAGACCCAATCGTCCGAATGACCCGATTTCACTATGAATGAGTTCAAAGAAGAAGAGAAAAGTTGATGAAATTTCTTCCAGCAATGGTGAATCACAAGAAAAGGAAGTGTCTGATTCTGACAGTACTCATAAAAATGACATTGAAGAAAATGTGATATTTTTTTAAAAAAATTTTGTAGTATTACATTAGTTCAGTAAAATGTAAATGCAAATTTAGTTTGTGAAAATAGTTGTACACGTCATAAAGTTATCTTCCACAAAGATTTTTATACATTATATATCTTCTTTTATATATATATATATATATATATATATGTATATAATGTATACGTTGATCGATTAAATATTCACACAGAAGACTTGCTGCAGTTTTTTTACACTTCTGTAGATACAATATTCAATCTCATATAAAAGTCTATCACATGAATATCCATTGTTTGCTTATAGTGTATATAATATATTTATGCAAGTATCTATTTTATTTTCTATATATATTTTATTCTTATAAATATATTCATGTGTTGAAGACATTTTAATTACTCTGCTACATATTGTTATATATATAGAGATTATGTCAATTGATATAGATACAGGGCATCGATATCGGATATAGTTTTATTATTGTTGTATATATCTATTGTAGTTATAGGTTAAATTTCTCATGTAAACAGTACATAAGTATATCCAACATACATTTCTATTTTACTGTATATACATGTGTTTGTTTATATATATATATATATTTTATTTATAGGCATTCAAGTATTTTGTTCATATACATCATGAAATGTAATGGTCAACTTTTTTATATATTTTTGAGAAAATTGTTAGGACATGATATGTTAAGTTGATCAAGGCAGGTTGACAGAATTAGTATCATTTCGCGATAAATATACGTATACACAAAAGATTTAATATAGTTTTACGATTATATATCTAACTTTTTTCATCCTCTGTTGCCACATTTTTGTGCATGTAGAATGTTAAATATATTCTCAAAGGAACCCCAACTGCGACACAACGTATGCAATGTTATACAAACACTAACGTAATGGACGACATCACGAACTGTTTGTCTGCAAGCCAACTAGAGCGCTTTCATGAAACAACCTGCTTGAAATTTGATCGAATAATGGACAGATGCAATATTCAAGCCCAACTCTTTAGGTGTTTTATGTTATACAAGCTCAAAGACAGTTCGCCCGATGCATTACTTTTCCATATAAATGGATACACACTGCATTTCATTATTAGAAAGTTTGCAATTATATCTGGGCTCAAGTGCGATGACGAGAATGCGCCAAAGTTTACATTCAACAACAAAGAGCCAAGTAGGTTGTTACTTCAGTACTTTGAAGTTCACAGTTCAATCACCTAAAAATAACTTGTTCAAAGTTTTCAAACGACAACGATGCAGTGAAGTTTCCTAATTTGTATTTCATACTTATTATATCGGAAGATCCAACTTCAATAAAAATCTATAGGAAATACTATGATCTTGCCGAATTAGGTAGATTCGTTGATTATCCTTGGGGTAATAAGGCATTTGAGGAACTGACCAAAAACTTGCATTCAAAGATCACAACCACAAGTAGCTATTTCAAAATTCATGGGTTCCCCTTGACTATGTAAGTTTAGCTATGCTAGTGCTATTCAGAAGTCAATTCGAAAATTACAAAGAATATATCTGATATCATACCCAGAACTGGTAATTGTAAGACAATAACTGATCAATCCGGTGTGATTATCTAATTAATTTCCTATTTCAAAGTGGTTGCAAAAAGGTTGAATCTACCTATTTTGCCTTTTATTTTTCTCAACAATGAAGCATAGTGGTTATTTGTTTATTTTCATGGAATATATACAGGAAATTTTTTTGGGGCTCTATAAATGTAGTGTATAAATTATACTGTAAAATACATATTTATTTTTTAATTAGAGAAATGTTCATTCTATACATGCATAGTACACGCTCCTATAAATATAATAGTGTATAATTTATACAACACATATTCAAACTATACATACATATATTATACAGTAAGAGAGGAGTGTGGGGTGAGGGGTGAGGTGTGGTATGCTCATTGTTTACACACACAACACATGCACTCACAAATACAACAATGTATATGTTTATACAACACCAATACAAGTTGTATATGAATATAGTACACTATTAGGGGGTGGGGATGTGGGGGGGAGGGGGTTAATGTAATCATCCTTTTTGGACTTTATACAACTCTCTAATGCAATGTAGTCATATTTGTATGGTTTCACACCATATAATCACATAAATATAATAATGTATTTATTATAAAACACATTTTATATTTTTGTATACATGATGTATGTATCTATTTAAAGTTTTCTTTCAGCATAAATAACTTGACTTACACTATGACTTTCAGATCATTCTTCGAAATATAATTCCAACAAATATAGAGATGTCAAGTATGCAATTAACCTCGGAATTTGTTGAGCCAGTCATAGTCTCACCTCAGACATCTGCCCCTACCAGCTACTGAGGTGATGTTGCAGATGTTGATTTTCAGACATGCCCTCAAATGCCAAGATCTTGCAAAGGAAAAGAAAAGGTTATTTATCATCAACCACCAGAAAAGAAAGGAGTGTTGGTCCTATCGTACCAAAGAAATCAACAAAGGTGATCCCAAATCCACCTACCAAAAGAACAATTCAACGTCGTGGATCAGTTTCACCTCTAGGAAGGAGCCCACAAGCTTCAAAAAAGTTACTTGTTAGACGACCAATATTGAGACAAAAAGAAAATAAGCCAGCCAACAAGTCCTCGAGCATCCTCGAGCAGTACCTCAGCTGATCTAGCATTCTGAACTTAAGTTGACCGGCTTCCATATCTACTAGTGCTCGTTCAGTGCTAGGAATAGTCTTCCCAAGATGATTGAAACGTCAAAATCGATATCGCAATCTAAGATCACAAAGACTGCAGGGAATATGAGCTTTTGAACTTTGAATGACATGTCATATAGTATTCCCACAAGAGAGGGATATTGATGGAGAGTTATTTTAGCATGGAAAGAAAGTGCTTGAACTTGCCTTCCTCCTCCCTCTTTTAGATCCTTTGAGGGAAGGGAGGAGGAGACCTAGGAATGGACTTCAATTTCTATGGCATATCAGCAACTTTACTCACCCCATCCTTGCCATGATCATCGTTTCTCATGATGAATTCAAATAGTTCAAAACATCTGTAAATAAAAAATTTCAATCTATACATATTCATGTTGATACGCTATGAGTCCAACATTTTATAATTTTACAAAAAAAAATCATAGGTAAAACAGGAGTTTCAAGATTTAAAGAAGTTGATAAAGGATAACTTTAAGGATGTTCTGATGGCTATTGAGAGCGACAAGAATGACGCCAAGGTTAATATTCATTATCAATTATGTAAAACTAACTTATGCAAAAGTTTTTTAATATCATGTCTGATATGTTAAGATTTTCATATCTTAGGCTCATGCGAGCGAACATGTGCAGAAATTATCAAGCATCATCATTGATTCTAAATCACGCACTCATTTTGCCCACATGACGCTGGAGCGTAATGGAGGAACAAGCAATCTAAATGATTTGGAGGTTACGCTAACATTTTCTGCTTATTTTTATAAATTATATCTATTTTATATATCTTTCCATCAATCTTGGATGGAGCCAAAGATTCACTATTTTTTGGCTTTGGTGTATGATGGAATAAAGCAAAATGCCTCTTTAAACTGTCTCCACTTCTTTCAATTGTGAAGTAGCAGTTAGTCAATACAACTTTCGACGGTCATCATGGGTCATCCGGAAACAGTCGCGCTATGTTTTTTAAACATTTGGGTCAGACTGAGTACATCCGACCCCCTCTTACCCTGCAACGGACGGGAGCCTTTGAGGCATTGAGGTAATATTGTTGATATCTATTTTATATATCAAATAAATTTAAGAGATTTTGTATCTAATATATTTGTAGATAACCGATGTCGAATGCACACTTAAGTAGCTGACTAATGCAAATAACCAAACAATAGAAGAAGATCAATTCATAGTTTCAAAAAGAGGGGAGCAACACGTATCATTAATATATGTTAGTTATATACGCACATCTTCACATATTATGTAACAAATACTGCCATCTTTATCAAGGTTATACACTTGTCAATGTATTAGTTTATTTAATGGACATGCTTATAATATACTCCATTTTCAAAATATTAGTGCACAAAAAAATAAAAATCCTTAAAACATTTCAGGACAAATGTGTAGGATGGCCACAAAAATCTACTGTACATTTTAATAAATTTACACCCGCACAGGCTCAATATTTTTATTTAAATACAGATGATGCAGAGGTAATGGTATAACTTTTCATTTACAAAACATGTGTTTATATATATTTTTAAAAACTTGTGTGGTTGTTCCTCTTGTATATATTTATAATCTATGTAATTATACACATATAACATGATAAATACTTATTTTTGTCATTTTCAGGTGATATTTATTCTCCCATCTATACTTTTTTGTATCTATTGCATTTGGATTAGATTTGTAGTTCCAATTCAACACAAGTCCTTTTTTTACTATTTTTTATTGTTTTCAATTGAAATTTCTTTTTTTTTTCAATATTCAATATTTATATTGACAACAGTGTATCGAACAAATATAATCCATTGTGATAAATGAGGTGGATCTATTTAGTTTTATTTTATGTTTTAAATGAATTAGAAAGTGTGAATGTATTTTTTTAGATTTCTTCTTTCAATGGTTTTTGGTTGTCTTGTCTAATCTCTTTATTTCTTTTTCTTCGGATTGGATCTACACCAAAGAAGTAATAACCCCTAAAGAAGCTAGAGCAAGGCCTAATTGAAAATGAAGCGAATCCTCCCCTGTTCCGGTCATGGAATAGATGAAATAAATCAAAAAATGGATTTTTGTTCAAGAATGAGAGTGTGTTGAAGTCGGGCGTTAAACAGATGTAATTGTTGATAAGGAGTCCACAGGCCAAGAGCATCGCACATGTGCAAAGCCGAACGAGCAAGAGGTACACACACTTATTCTTTCCCCGTTCCGAATATATATAACACCAATCACACACATACAAATTGACAATATTTTTTGTTTCTTTTATGGTTTATGCATACTTACATATATTATATATGTTTGTTACCCCAATTATACACACACAAATATTCAAAATGTACACACATAATTATACACTTTTTATTCATTATCAGACTAAGCCCTCCGAGGCCATGCTGCAATCATCTGGAATTGTCGACAAGAACTCTGATGTGCACCACCAATACGTTCCTCAATAGCTGGATGACCCAAGGGTATCTTAGCAACCTTATGTTTACGTACCACGTTCAATTTATATATATAATTTTCACATAACATACACACACAAGTATACACAATCTATACATATAATTATAAATAATCTATTCATTATCAGTCTGAGCGCTCCGAGGCACCACTGCAATCATCTGTAATTGTCGATAAGCACTCTGATGGGCAAGACCAATGCATTCCCCAACAGCTAAACGACACAGAAGTATCTCGATAGCCTTTTTGGTCACGACTCACATTTAACTTATATGTATAATTTGGCATAGAGGTACACACTCTTTTTTTCATTTGAAATTTAGTATTATATACAACAGATATGCTTTATTTCTGCAATCAGTTCCAATTTATGAATAGTTAATATAGATAACAATTTACAATTTATTTAAACTATCATATTCATTATTCGAAGCAATATCCTTATAGTTACTTGTCTCTTGAATTCATTTACACAATCATAAACATTTATATACAAAAAATATACCAACCTCACATGTACAACTATGCAATTTAATTGTGTGGTTGATTTTATATACACAAATATATACAGGTCACACACGCAAATGCTATTCAAGAAGTGTTGAAAAACACTGCTACAGAACACACGGGAGAGGTGATAACTCCTGGAGAGAACACGTTGGGGGGAGGAGAAGGGTATGATAAAAAGACCAAATCATAAGTGAAACGCCCTTCATGTGCTTCGGAATGCCCCATAATCATAAATTTTATATATCTCAAAATTTTTGCGTGATTTCGAAAAGTCAATTTCATATTCTCGATAAGGGGGAAAAATTAAGTGGAAAATAGGTATTACCCGGATATTAGGAGACCCGTAGAAAAAAATAATTTTTGCTAATTTTACGATTTTCAGTGGTTGTCCACGACTAGGGCACGACGCGCCTGGGGCGTACCACTGTGTATTTTGAACTCCACATCAGGTTTGCATTGCGCTTGGGGCACGTATCACGACCCAAGTCTAGGGTCTAGACGTTACACAGTGAATGGGGAACCTGAAGGAACCCCAAACAAACCTCTTAGCAGATCAATCAGACATCATTGGTTGCAGAAGCAAATAAATACAACAGAAGATATAATTAAGGGAAAAGAGACTAACGGAAGTCTTCAATAATCATAAAATACTCAAGAGTCAATCTCATAGCAAGTACATCAATTGTTCCAACAATACCTCTAACATAGATTGGAGGTGGCCAAGACACTTTCTGGGCTCACCCTCATAGTATTAAGTGTTCAACATAAAGAGATATCAAATAGTAAGAGTAGCATAACTAGTGTCCCCGGACTTGAGGACTCACTAAAGCTTATCTTCTGAAATGCCAAACTAGCCACGTGGAGGGTTATCGAGAGGTGCTCCGGTTCCTACATGGTAACATCATGTAGGCATAGAGTATGTGTTAGTGTGTTTGAATATACTGAGTATGTAGGATGCAATGCAACAAGACATAAGCCAACATATAGTCAAAATGCTTAGTCATAAGCAATGGATAGATATAATTTCAATATGGCATGCATGATCAATGCTTGAGGTAAAACATGCTTGTAAATCATATAACTTCCAAACATAGATTACACGTGTGGGAAGAGACCATAATCATAGAACAAGCAGCTGCTACTTGGAATCTAAGGCATGTCACCCCCCCGGAAGGTAATTGAGGTATCTACCTCTCAACATGGTAGTATGAGAATGTCACCCCCCAACATACCCCTCGACATGGTAGCATGGGCATTTCATCCCCCAACAAGGTAGTTGAGGTATCTACCCCTCAACATGGTAGTATGGACATGTCACCCCCCCTCCCCCAACAAGGTAGTTGAGGCATGTCATCCTCTTAAAAAGGCGATTGGGCATGTCATCCCCCAACAAGGTGTGGTCAATTGCAACACTATAGATACTTTCATGAATTCAATGCATACATGCAAGCCCTTAATCATCGTAAAGCCACTTGACTTATAAACCATGTAATAGACCATCAATAACTTGAGAATCCTTGTCAAGACATTTTATCAAGCACTTAGTAGGTGTGGAATGCTAGTTCAAAATCATGCAATTCATGAGTGAAATAATATGAGAAAACTCAATGTAAATTAACCCACCAACACATAGTAAAACCCTCTTGTATGATACCTTGAAATCCATCATCAAATCCTATAATAGATCATAGTTTCACAGCTGAAAACATGCCTAGTCACAGTAGTAGTATAAGCTTGAAATAGACAAACATGTATATTCAATCAAAATTTCATAAAACCCCAACATAATTTGTAATCAAAATCTATAATAAAAGATACCCATAGAAGATACAACTTGGAAATATGCACTTTTCATAAAAAGGGAGATTGGGCTCCATTGGTGAAAGGACCCAATGGATGAAATCCACATACCTTAACCTTGGGTTTTCTTGATATAGACTTGAAGGAGACTTGAAGCTTGAATAGAGTTATTGAGATCCGGAATTAAGCTTGGGACACTTAAATTTGGATGAAATATTTGGTTAAGTCTTGGAGAGTATTTTGAGAGGGTCTTGAGTGATATGGAGTTGAAAAATGGCTAAGTATAGGTGTTTTCATGCATAAGAGGGCATGGGGCTACGACCCCAAGGCCCTTGGGCCGAAATGAAAAACTAAGAAAAAACTTGAACTAGTTTGTGATGCAGACCCAATGCGGAGGGAAAATTAACACTGATTTGTTCCCCAGGTGCGTCGTGCCCTAGGCGCGGACAAACACTATTTTGCAAAAATTATTTTTCACTACAAGTCCTCTAAAATTGGGGTTATACGTATCTCCCACTTAATTTCGCCCCTAATCAATAATATGAAGTCAGATTTTCAATATCATGCATGGATTTTGAGATATAGAAATTACGATTATGGGCATTTCCGAAGAACATTTTTGGGGCGTTTTTGGAGCATTTCCATATCTCCTCCTTGGGAACATTTGTCCCTGAATGTCAAAGAAATGTACATAAGAAAATTAATCATGAAGATTTCAGCACGACATGAATGCAACAAATGCATTGAAGCATCATTTTTAAAAAGCTCAACATAAATGTCAAAAATCACCATAAACTTATCAACATAAACATGAATGTATGCAAAATGACATAAGGGTTGAAACTTAAGACTTGAAATCATATGGGGGACTTAAATTAGTACCTTAGTCTTGAGTAGAGTTGAAGAGGTATGGTATCGCTTTCTCATGTCCGCCTTGGCTTCCCATGTGGCACTTTCAACTTGTTGGTTCCTCCAAAGGACCTTGATGGAGGCTACATCTTTGTTTCTCAATATCTTCACTTGTCTATACAAAATCTCCACCGGGACCTACTGAATACCCACAACGTCCAACGGCACTATAGCACATGGGTCACCTACACACTTTCTTAATATGGACACATAAAAGACAAGATGAACCATATTCAACTCCATAGGCAAACTCATAAACAACCTTACCCACTCTCCTCAAAACTTTAGGAGGACCCACAAACCTTAGGCTTAATTTCCCCTTCTTGCCATATTGAACCACACCCTTCATAGGTGAGACTTTCAAATAAACCCAATCACCAATCTTAAACTCAAGATCTCTTCTCCTCATATAAAAATAGGACTTTTTTCTACTTTGGGTTGTTTTCAATCTCTCTCTAATCAACCTCACCTTCTCTGTCATCTTCCCCACTTCAAACCACCCAACCAGGGATCTACAACGCCTATTCTAAATAGCTTTAAAAGGAGCCATATCAATGCTTGAGTCGTAGCTATTGTTGTAAGCAAATTCAATGAGTGGAAGATATTCATCCCAACTATCCTTAAACTCCAAAATACAAGCTCTAAGCATATCCTCAAGAGTTTGGATAGTCCTCTCAGCTTGACCATCCGTTTGAGGGTAAAAGACTGTGCTAAGCTTAACCTTGCTACCAAGAGCTCTTTGGAAGGATCTCCAAAAGTGAGAAGTGAATTGAGAACCACGATCCGAAATGATAAACAAGGGCATCCCATGCAATCTAACCAACTCATGTATGTACAACTTGGCATAATCTTCGTCATCATAAGTAGTTTTGACTGGTAAGAAGTGAGGCAACTTTGTCATTCTATCCACAACAATCCAAATAGAGTCAAGATGTTTCCTAGTCATAGGCAATCCAACCAAAAAGTCCATGTTGATTTTCTCCCACTTTCAAGTAGGAATATCTATGTCTTGTGTTAAGAAACTCGGGCTTTGATGTTCGGCTTTCACTTGTTGGCAATTGTGACATCCAGATATGAACTTGACAATGTCTCTCTTCATACCACCCCACCAAAACACTTCCCTCAAGTCTCTATACATCTTTTTAGCACCGGGGTGAATGGAATAGGATGAATTATGGGCCTCCTTCAAGATCAATTCTTTCAAATCATCTACATTTGGCACACACTATCTACCTTGGTACCTAAGGGCACCATCTCCCCCTTGGGAGAAAACCTCCACTTTACCATCTCTCACCAAGGCCTTCAACTCAAGAAAGGCGGGGTCAAGATCTTGTTTTTCCTTTACCTCCTCAATAAAGAAAGATTTAGATACATCAAGAAACTTCTAATGTCTGATGGATTCAAAGGTCTAAGCCAATTTTTAATCACCTTTGTCTTCTTAGGATCCACCTTAATGCCATCATCCGATACCACATGCCCTATAAAAGAAACCTCTTTCAACCAAAACTCTCATTTTTCATATTTAGCATACAACCTTTCCTCCCTTAAGACTTGCAACACCATTGAAACGCCCCAAAAGAGTGCTTTGAAAATGCCCATAATCGTAATTTTTATAGATCTCAAAATTCATGCGTGATATCAACAATCTGACTTCATATTCTTGATCAAGGGGAAACATTGAGTGGGAAATGGGTATAATTCCGATTTTAGAAGACATGTAGCGAAAATCGATTTTCATAAAATTGTCAGAGACAGAAGTTGTCAGCGATGGCTCTGCGATGCGGACCTGTCGTGGAGCAATGTTGCCACTTCATCAGTTTTCTTGTTTCGTCCTAAGGCATTGGGGTCTTGGACCCATGCCCACATATGCATAAAGCACCTATACTTAGCCATTTTACAACTCTATATCACTCAAGACACTCTCAAAACCCTTTCTAAGACTCAACCAAATATTTCATCCAAATTCAAGTGTCCTAAGCTTACTTCCGAATCTCAAGAACTCCATTCAAGCTTCAAGTATCCTTCAAGTCTACATCAAGGAACCAAATTTTGGGTATGTGGGTTTCAACTATTAGGTCCTTTCACCCATGGTGCCCAACCTTCCTATTTATTCAAACTGCATGAATTCAAGTTGTATTATCTATGGGTATCTTTTATTATGGATTATAAGCATGAAATATGTTCGGGTTTTATGAGATGTTGATTAAATATGCATGTTTATCTATCTCAAGATTATACTATGAGTTGGTTTTGTCTATTGAGACTATGTATACTTTGAGCTACGAAACTCTGATATATTATGAGATTTGATGATGGATTTCAAGGTATCTTACATGAGGATTTTGCAATATGTTGGTGGGTTGGTTTTCTTTAGTTTTCTCAAATGACTTCACTCTTGAATTGCATGATTTTGAACAAGCATTACATTCCCACCAAGTGTCTGATAAAATGTCAAGCCAAAAATTCTCAAGTTAATTGTATGTTTTACAAGTCAAGTGACATCATGACGAATATGGGCTATCAAGTATGTTATGAATTCATGAAATTATCTATGATTATGCAAGTATGAAGTTAAGCCCTACTTATGTTACCTCTTATGAGCCTTTGATGTTAAAGCAAGGGTAATATTTGATGATGATCTATTCTCATGCTTCATGTTAGGCTCACCATTAGAGGAAGTATGTTTAAGAGCTACTCATGTAATGATCCATGTTTATTGCAAGTTATTAAAGTATGATTATTATAAGTATTCCGTAGGATAAGACTTAGCATAGATGGATGGAGGGTTTTCTCTCTTTCCTTGAACTATGTGCCAACATAGGATTATGTTATACCCTTGCTGTACTACTAGATCCATTTAGAACACTTTATCACGAAATCCACCCCAAAATGGGACGGGTTCCCATAAGGTGGTTACTTCTCCGAAATAGTATAGGCTCCCGTAAGGTGAAGTATCGTCTACCTTGGCAAGTAGACCACCTCTTTATTGATAAGGGGTAATCATCGGGATTCCAAGTTATAGCTCGCTTGGTCTTATTCTTTGTTGGTTGAGGTCTCTTCACACACATGTACTATGTTCTATGCAAGTTAAATGATTTACAAGCATGTTTTACTTCAAGCATTGATCATGCATGCCATATTAAGATTATGCTTATCTATTGCCTATTAATATGCATTGTGACTATATTGGCTTTTCTCATGTTGCATTGCATCCTACATACTTAGTACATTCAAACATACTAACGCATACTTTATGTCTACATGATATCATCATGTAAGGATCGGAGCTCCTCTTGATCATCCTTCAAATGGCTAGTGAGATTATTCGAAAAAAGTCTTGGTGAATCCTCAAGTTCGGGGACACTATCTACTTTCTATTGCAATTCCTAAGACATCTTGATATTGAACATATGATACTATGAGGGTGAGCCCTGAAAGTGTCTGGGCCCCCGCTCTATTCAAAGTTTAGAGGTGTTGTTGGAACATTATGATGTATTTATGCTATAAGCTTGACTCTCTATGTTTTTATGATATCAAAGACTTCCTTTAGTCCTGTTTTCGATTTTTATTATCTCTTGTTGTTGTTTACCTTGCTTGCGCAACCAAGGATGTGTGATAGATATACTAAGAGGCTTGTTTGGGTCCCTTCGGGTTCCCATTTGCAGTATCACGTCTAAGCCCTAGGCTTAGGTCGTGACAGCCTGTCCTCATCAATACTCAGTTGTGATTACATATCATGCAAGATGTCATATCATGTGCATACCTGTATAATTCGTATTCATGTAGAAGTCAAGTTCATATTACTAGCAAATTATGTCATAATGGTATTCACCTTGTATCATACTCATGTTCATAGATTCATGCTTAGTTCTTGTCGATAACCGTAATCTCATCATAATAATATACATAAACATCATTGGGTCTGACCCACTTCATAATCTTGATAAAATCCGATGGTCATGAATGCATATGCTATGAATGGGATGGGAATATCATGGGTAATAGAGATTCAAACTTAAATCAATAACACATTATGAAATTCAAGTAAAGGAGCAATTAAAATTCACATTTAAATCATAATATAGGTTATCCACGCATAAATCAAGTTTAAGATGGGGCATGCACTTCATAGCTTCATAATCTCAAAGCAAACCATTATTTTAGGGCTTAAAGAAACTTAAAATCATAAATAAAGAACAACCCACACATCAATTGAATCTAATAAATCATAGAAAAATCCATATTTAAAGTAAGCTTAAATTCATGAAAATTCAAGTGAAAGAGTTTTTGGGTCTTCTTCATTGAAAGGGACCAAGAATCAAAACCCACATACCTTGCTAATGAAGAAGTTCCAAGAAGAAATTTGAAGGAGAAGGAGCCTTTCCTTGAATCCCAAGCTTAATTCGCACTAGTGTTCTTGAGAGAGGCTTGAGAGGATTTTTCAAATGTGAGAGATGAATTTGAATGAGAGGGATAGGGTTAGGTCTTTAGTAAGTATCTGGATAGCATAGCAAGTCATAAAATACCCTTAGGAGAAGTCACAATTACAAAAAGACCATTAATGAAGAAAAAATCACATTCCTTGCTAGGGTTCATAAGGAGGTCTTACGGTCCGTACAAAGTTTCGCAGACCATGAAACCCTCCCGTATAGCCTCACTTAGTCAATTTTCAGAAAACACTGCAGAAATGGGATTTATGAAAATGGACATAACTTCTTCATCTGAACTATAAATAAGGTGAAACCGGATGCGTTCGGAAGCTAATTCAAAGAGCTTCAATTTGATAGATCAAGTCCACCCAATTTGTTTGTGCTAAGAGATATGACCATTTAACGTTGACCCTTCCATCGGTTCTTATGGAAAACTTACCTAATGGAATTCCTTTGAACTTGGCTTGATGTAGGAGACTCATGATGGCCTTAAAAAACATAAATAAGCTTTAATTTGAAGGATTGAAAGTGAACTTATCTTGAGCTTAAAGCTTCCATACTTAGAAAAATTTCACTCCGGAAGCCATACGGGAGGCTACATGGGTTGTATACTTGACCGTGGCACTATACTTGGTCTCAAAATTGTGGGTTTTTAAGCCAAGTCCACCACACGGTCCGTGAAGTGTCACACGGACCGTGAGGGATCCAAGTGTAGTGTGCCTTAGTTTAAAACTCCACTCTTAAGGGTCAAACATCCTCCATAGGCCAAGGGCCACTTCAAGGAAGCTCCACATCGTTCGTCGAGCCCCACACGTACCGTGTAAGCTACCATGAGGCTTCAACTTGGTCCACAACTTTTCAAAAACCATATCTCCGAGCTGCATTAAGTTCGTACGAATTCTGGGTCCTCGCATCATCTCTCCCTTGGGAATATTCATCCTCAAATGTGCTAGAACAAGGCTTGAAAGGCTTGACTTAGAACATAAATCATTCAAACACAAGGAATAATGCATAGTTCATCATTTGAAAATCATAAAGTCCTTAAAACTCATAATAAAATGTAGTTAAATCATTCAAAACATCATAAAAATCATTTTCGTGCACATGTATGCATGTCATGTCATGAAACTCAAGAGTGAAAGAATTAGGGCCATTATGAATAGGAAGAACCTAATACCATAGTCTTAAGTAGATTAGAAAGGATAGTGGTATCGTCGCATCATACTTGATTCCACTTCCCACGTTGCACTTCCAACATATTGATCCTTGTTGTGAAGCCTCTTCACTTGCCCATCTAAGATCTCAATCGGAACTTCCCCATAAGAGAAGTTCCCCTCTACCTCAACACCTTCCAAAGACACAACAACACTAGTATCACCAGCCAACTTCCTCAACATAGACACATGGAAGACCGAGTGACTAAAGCTCAATTCCATAGGCAAACCCAACCTATAAGCTACATTTACAATCCGCTTCAACAATCTTTTAAGAACCTACATACCGGGGACTTCACTTTCCCTACTTTCCAAAATGTATTACGCCGTTCATAGGTGAGATCACCGGCACAAAACTCAAGATCTCTCTTTCCAAGATCCAAATAAGACTTTTGATGACTTCGGACCGTCTTCACTTTTCCCTAACAAATTTCACTCTTTCCATGGCCTCCAACACTAAATTCGGGCCTATAGAAGTTATCTTATCTAACTTCAAACCACCCTACCAAAGACCTAGATAAAGCCCCAAATGGTCCCACACCAATGTTAGTATGAAAGCTATTGTTGTAAGCAAACTCAATAAGTGGTAAATGATCACCCCAATTAACCTTGAGTTCCAAAAAATAAAACCTCAACATGTCCTCCACAGTTTGAATTCGTCCTCTCGACTTGCCCAACAGATTGAGGATGAAAAGTGGTACTTAACTTCACCTTAGTGTAAAGGCCCTCTTTGAGATGATTTCCAAGAGTGAGAAGTAAGTTGGACACCACAATCCGATATAATGAAGGTAGGGACACACCATCCAACCTAACCAACTCCCAAATATATAATTGGCATTGTCTTCCTTTGTTCCATGGCACCAATACACTTCCTTCAAGTCCCAATATATTTTGGTAGATTCCGGATGAACAGAATAACAAGAGTTATAGGTTTTACTCATGATCATCTCCTTAAGACCATCAACGCCAGAAACATACAATTGATCTTGGTATTGAATTACCCCATCTCCCCCTTGGGAGAAAACCTCTATCTTATTTTCAGTAACCAACCCCTTTAACTTAACCAATAATGGATCTAGATCTTATTTATACTCAACATCAACAACCACAGAAGATTCGACTAAACATGAATGATACCATCATTAGATTCACTCAAACTAATTCCCCAATCTTGTCAAGTGATGCATATCATTCACCAAATCCTTTTTGACCTCATCTATAACATTAGCTACAATATCTTCTTGCCTGGGTCGCATTATAAGCCTATAGTAACTCTCCCTATTTGGTAGAAAGGGATGGAGATAGGAAATCTTAAGATGCACTCCATGGCATAATAAGAATTATGAAAAGGTGAAACATTTCCTAAAACACCTTGTATCCTCCTACACATATATATGACACACTTCACACTTATGAATAAGACTCTACTTCATGCGGCATATTGGACTCCGAGGACCGTTTATAAACCTAGTGTTGTAATACCATCTCTTTCACGACCCGGACCTGGAGTCTAGGAGTGATATGGCGAATGGGAACCTGAGAGTCCCTAAACAAGCCTCAAAGTATCCATATTCACATCATCGGTTTGGAAGCATAAACAAATAGTAAACACATAGTTCTAAGAGAAAGGAATGTAGGACTCACACTATAGGGATATCATGGGGAAAGGAATTAACATGGATTCACATAACATGTAGCCCATAAAGACTAAGGGGTGGGTAAGTATGACTGACTCTATGGGGGCAATACGGAACTTAGGATCTTCCACATTTACACATCAAATCATACATACTTATCATCATTCTTATAATTAATACATAATAGTCATATCCAATAGACAACCATAATCATAGGCTTCAAATACAACACATAACACACAGATTCGAGAAGAGTCTACAAGATGCCCAATAATGCCTCTAAACATAAGATATGATGGAGCCCAAGACATGTATCGGGATCACCCTCAAAGTACATAATAGAAACAAGACTTCATAGGTATAGGAATGGCACCTTGCTATTGGAAGAAAGGACTCACCACGACAAATGTCTCAAATCTGATCAAGCCGCCAAACGGTGGAGGAAGGTAATCTCTGGTCCCTACATGATTAGATCCTTAGAAAAAAAGTATGTGTTAGTACGTTTGAATGTACTAGTATATGGGCATGTGACATGAAAGAAAGATGATGTTAACTGTCATGCCCCAAGCCTGGGACCTAGACGTGACACGGTGAATAGGAACCCGAAGACCCAAATAAGCCTCTTAACATATCAATCACACATCCTTGGACGCGGAAGCAAAGTAAACAACAATAAGGGATATCATAAAAACTGAAGCGGGACTAGGGGAAAACTTGATACTCATAAAAACATAAAGAGTCAAGCTCATAACATAAGTACATAATAATATCCTACAACACCTCTAACATGGAATGGAGCTGGGGACAAGAAACTTTTCGGACTCACCCTCATAGTAATAAATGTTCAACATAAAGAAGTCTCAAAATAACAAGAGTAATAAAGATAATGTCCTCGGACTTGAGGACTCACCAAAGCTTTCTTCAAAGGATTGTAATAGCCATTTGGAGGATGATCAAATGGTTCTCCGATCCCTACATAGTATTATCATGTAGGCATAGAGTATGCATTAGTACATTTGAATGTACTAAGTATATAGGATGTAATGAAACAAAACATAAGCCAATATAGCCAATATGTATAATAATAAGCAATGGATAAATATAATTTCAATATGGCATGCATGATCAATGCTTGAAGTAAAACGTGCTTGTAAATCATTCATCTTGCATAATACATATAGTGCGCATATGTGTGGGAAGCAACCTCAACCAACATAGAACAAGTAACTACAACTTGAAATCAAGTCATGACACCCCCCGGCTAGGTGTGGTCTACTTGCCAAGGCAAACCAAACATGATAACATGACTAGATGGATCCACTAGTATAGAAAAGGTAATAATCATATTCCTATGGTGGCACATAGTTTAGAGGCAAGGACTTTATATAAGGACCTTTTAAGTCGAACCCCCATCTTAAGCCTCAATCAGTGCTAAGTAAAATCCCAAGGAATAATTGAAATAATCATAACTTGTATAACTTGTAAGAAACATTGGAACATGATATGAGTAGCTCTTGAAACATGCTTGACCTCTAGTAGTGAGCCTAACTTGATACATAAGAGTATATCATAATCATACATGAACATTTACTTTAACATGAATGACTCACAAGAGGTAAAAACCTTGAAATAGGGCTTAGCTTATAACTTGTAAAATCATAGATACTTTTCATGAATACAATACATACTTGAAAGCCCTTAATCATCATATAGTCACTTGACTTGTAATCATGAATATATCATTAATAACTTAAGAATTCTTGACTTGACATTTTATCAAACACTTGGTGGGTTCATGATACTATTTCAAAATCATGCATTTCGAGAGTTAAATAAGATGAGAAAACTTAATGCAAATCAACCCACCAACATGTAATAAAACCCTCATGTAGGGTACCTTGAAATTTATCATCCAAAATTAATAATAGATCATAGTTTCATAGCTCAAAACATGCATAGTCTCAACAAACAAGGATCAACTCCTAGTATAAGCTTAAAATAGATACTCATGCATAATTAACAATACTTTGATAAAACCCCAAAATAATTCATGCTCATAATTCATAATAAGGGGTACCCATAGGTAATACAACTTGAAAACATGCAATCTTCATGAAAAGGAAGATTGGGCTCCATGGGTAAAAGGACCCAATGGATGAAACCCATATACCTTTAACTTGGGTTTTCTTGAGATGAGTTTGAAGTGAATCCTTGAGTTCCAAAGTCAAGCTTGAGATCCTTGAAATTTGTATGAGATATTTGGTTAAGTCTTGGAGAGGTTTTTGTAAGGGTCTTGAGTGATATAAAGTTGAAAATATAACTAAGTATAGGTGATTTCACATTTTAGTGGGCATGCGGCTACCACCCCAATGCCCTTGGGCCCATAGGAAAAACTAAGGAAAAAGTTGAACTCGTCTGTGTCTGGTCCACGACGCAGACCCATCATAGAGGAAAGAATAACACTGGACCATGCCCCAGGCATATCATAGCTTGGGCGTGGCCAGACACTATTTTACGAAAATTAGCGAAATTTATTTTTCGATACGGGTCTTCTAAAATTCGAGTTATACCTATTTCCCAATGAATTTTGCCTCCTAATCGAGAATATGAAGTTGAATTTCTTATACCATTCATGGATTTGAGATATAAGGAAATTATGATTATAGGCATTTTCGAAGTACATTTTGGGGCGTCTCATTAACCTACACAATATGTCACATGAAAACCACAGAGTAGCCATAACATACTTAGGTCATGACATGACTTTGTATAGGAAAGGTTGTACCTATCCTCATCTATACATTGTTTAAAGAGAGGGTTGGGCTCGTCCTCATTAATACATATTTAGCTCATACATACATGTGCATAGCTAAGGTTGTACCTATCCTCATCTATGCATTGTGTAAAAGGAGGGTTGTGCCCATCCTCATCAATACATTCTTGGCTCATATATACATGTGCATAGGAAAGGTTATACCTATCCTCATCTATGCATTGTGTAAAGGGAGGGTTGTGCCCGTCCTCATCAATATACACTTGGCTCATACATACATGTGCATAAGGAAGGTTGTACCTACCCTCATCTATGCATTGTGTAAAGGGAGGGATGTGCCAGTCCTCATCAATACACAATTGTGATTACATACTCATGCAAGATGTCATATCATGTGCATACCCATATAATTAGTATTCATGTAGAAGTCAAGTTCATATTACTAGCAAATTATGTCATAATGGTATTCAACATGTATCATGCTCATGCTCATAGATTCATGCTTAATTCTTGTTCATAACCATAATCTCATCAAAATCATATACATAAACATCATTGTGTCTTGACTCACTTCATAATTTTCATAAAATCTGATGGTCATGAATGTATACACAATTATGGGATGGGAATAGCATGGGTAATAGAGATTCAAACTTAAGTCAATATTACATCATGAAATTCAAGTAAAGAAGCAAGTAAAATTAACATTTAAATCATAATATAGGTTACCATGCATAAATCAAGCTTTAAATCAGACATGCACTTTCATAACTTCGTAATCTCAATGCAAACAATCAGTTTAGGGATTAAAGTAACTTAAATCATAAATAAAGTACAACCCAGACATCCATTGAATTTAGTAAATCATAGCAATGAAAATCCATATTTAAAGTAAGCTTAAATTCATGAAAATTCAAGTGAAAGAGTTTTTGGGTCTTCTTGAGTCACGACCCGGACCTAGGGCCTAGACGTTACTGGCGAATGGGGAACCCGAAGGAACCCCAAAAAACCCTCTTAGCATATCATGCACACATACGTGTTCACGGAAGCAAGACAAAAAAACATAAGAAATATAAACAAGGGAAATTAGGACTAAGGGAAAGAGTTAAACACTTGAATAATATAAATGAGTCAAGCTCAAGCATAATATGTAACTTGTCTAACAACACCTCTAGATATAGAACTTAGCGGAGGCCAAGACAAGAAACTAGGATCACCCTTATAGTCATAAGTATTCCAAAATAAACAAGATATAGTCTAAACATAAGCTTTAAAGAAGATAGATACTGTCCCCGGACATGAGGACTCACCAAAAGCTAACTTGAACAATCCGTCTAGCCACAAGGAGAATCAATAGGAGCTCCGGTTCCTACATTGTAACATCATGTAGGCATAAAGTATGCATTAGAATGTATGAAGTATGTATGATGCAATGCAACAAGAGATAGGCATCATAGGCAAAATGCATAATCATAAGCAATGAATAGTATACTAACAATATGGCGTGTATGAATGATGCTTGTAGTAAAACATGCATATATAGAACATAATACATGTGTAAGGAGAGACCATTATCATAGACCAAGCGAAGTAGTACTTGGAATCCAAGGCTTAACACCCCTTTGGTAGTGATCGAGGTACCAACCTCTCAACAAGGTTAATGGACTTAACACCCTCCATCAAAGTGGTCAAGGTACCAACCCCTCAACAAGGTTAATGGACTTAACACCCTCCATCAAAGTGGTCAAGGTACCAACCCCTCAACAAAGTTAATGGACTTGACACCCTCTATCAAAAGTGGTCAAGGTACCAGCCCCTTAACAAGGTTAATGGACTTAATACCATCCATCAAAGTGGTCAAGGTACCAACCCCTCAAGAAGGTTAATGAACTTAACACCCTCCATCAAAGTGGTCAAGGTACCAACACCTCAATAAGGTTAATGGACTTAACACCCTCTATCAAAGTGGTCAAAGTACCAACTGCTCAACAAGGTTATGATCAACATCTAACACTATAGAAACTTATCATGAAATTAATACATATACAACATACTTTCATCATCATAAGATCATACATCTAATATGCCAAGCATTGGGTCTTCAATAACTCAATAGTCATTACCCGGACATTTTATCAAACACTTGGTGGGTGTGTAGCGCTAGTATAAAACCATGCAATTCAAGAATGAAATCATGCAAGAAAACTCGAAGTAAAATAGCCCACCAATACTTAGTAATACCATCAAGAAAAATACATTGAAAACCCTCATCAAATATCAAGAAAGAACATAGTTCTATAGCTTAAAACATGCATAATCATAATAGGTAAATCATCTCATGGTATAGACTTAAAAATGAGTAATCATGTATTTTCGACCAAACTTTCATAAAATCCCAATATAGTTTATGATCATAATCTCTAACGAATAATACCACTTAAGCAATAAAACTTGAAAACATGTAATTTTCATAGAAATGGAAGATTGGGCTTCATGGGTGAAAGGTACCCATGAATAAAACCCACATACATTATACCTTGAATTTCTTGAAAATGAGTTGTGAAAGACTTGAAGTTTGGATGTGGGTCTTGGAATACCAAGCTTGCTCTTGAGTTTCCTTGAATTTATATTGGGGTTTTGATGGAGGCTCTTGAGAGGATTTGAGAGTGTATTCCAATTGGGAGGAGTGAATTTGATCTTTAGGAATAAGGTTAGGTCTTTAGGAGGTGTTCAAATAGCATTGAAATTCCCAAAATACCAATAGAAATGGCTAAATTTACAGAATGCCATTAATGAGGCGGAATTTGGTAAAACCCCGTATATACCCCTTCACATACAAGTTCTACAAAAATGGGCATAACTTCTTCATCTGAACTCTAAATAAGGTAAAACCAAGTGCGTTGGAAATCTAATTCAAAGAGATTGGATATGGTAGATCAAGGGTCACCCATTTCATTGTGTGCTAAGAGATATGCAACTTTAAATTTGACCCTCCTACCGGTACTTGTGCAAAACTTAGCCAATGGAAATTCTTTTGAACTTGGCTTGATGTAAGGGACCCACGATGGTCTTAAACAACATAAATAAGCTTGATTTAGATTTTACTAAGAGCTTGAAGCTTGAATGGATTTCTTGAGGTTTGGAATGAGTTTGGGACACTTGAATTTTGATGAAACATTAGTCTAAGTGTTTGACAAAGTATTGGGGATTATCCTGTATGATATGAGGGTACGATAAGGCTAAGTATAGGTATTTTCGCGTATGGGAAGGCTTAGGACCAAGAACCAAAGGCCTTGGAACAAAATAAAATAACTGGGCACAAAATAAGGTAGTGGAGTGCCCCAACCGCGTCGCGTTAGGAGAGCGACAGGTACACTGTTTTTGTTGCTCACTTGAAATTTCGGATTTTACTACAGTTGCTCTAAAATTTGGGTTAGACCCATTTCCCACTCAATTTTGCCCCTTGAACAAGAATATAAAGTTGGATTTTAGATATCATGCACGAATTTTGAGATATATGGAAATTACGATATTGGGCACTTTCGAGTCACATTTTCGGGCGCTTTTTGGGGTCATTACATATCTCCCCCTTGGGAACATTCGTCTCCCAATGTCAAAAAAAATGTACAAGACAAAGAGTAATCATAAAGAGGTCAGCCCTGACAAGAATGCAACAATACATTTTAAAACACCATTTTCAAAATCTCAACACAAGTGTAAAATCACCATGAACCTTCTCAATGTAAACATGAATGCACGCAAATGACTTAGGGGCTGGAACATAAGACTTGAAATCATGAAAGGACTTGA
>JAPFFP010066373.1:0-25423 GCA_026153255.1 Solanum medicagineum | reverse complement strand
GGGGTCGTGACAAAAAATCTCAAACATGTAGAATTCCTAAGTCTTCATATTGTTTCTCTCTCTGTCAAAAGAAGTTTTGACGCTCACCAAAAAAGATCTAGCCTAAAGTACTACTTTTCTACTCATTAAAAACGTTATACTCCAAGTGTGAATAATAGTAAAAAAATAAAAGAAAGAAATATATTCTAGACTAGTCTTTATAGAGACTGTTTGAAGGTTTGATCTGTACATCAGAGAAGATCAAGTACTTATACTAGTTGTAACCCATCATTTTCATTGAACATTCAAAAGGAACATTTTGTGACCTAAGAGTACTGGAAGTAGGAACCATAGCAGTGTTTCAAACCAATATAGAAATATTTGTCTTCACTTTTACTTTTGTTAAGTTTAGTTTTTGATCTATGACATTGACTTGTATACTAATTGACTTTCACAAAGAAGAAGTCAACTATCCTTAAATGTCAATTCATCCCTCTCTAGGTTATGACAATGCAATTGCAGCATTCATAGAGCTGATGAATAGAGCATTGTGTTGCTTGCATATCCTGGCATTCTATCCCATTCCATTCCATCTCATTACTTGTTCTAAATATGTCAATTATACTAAGTGTAATATGTTGATTGACTCTGATATTATAAACTTTTGAGATTGATCAGTGGAGATGTTGTGAATTGAGACTATGGTTATTGATAATATGTATATCGTGTATGCTGGAATTTTGTAGTTTTGGAGGTATGTGATTGGGATGGAAGGAGTGATAGAGTTTTTCATTCTCCACCTATGTTTAGGTCCTTTTGTTGGGTACTTTTTTGTACTCACCCTTGTTTTTGACACATGTGTGTAGCTTGAGAGCTCAGATCCTGTCGACGTTCCTATTCTTCTTACGGACCAAGCCAGTGATAGATTGAAGGGTAGTTGCTTGTTGTTTCATCCTTTTCTCAAGACTGTTAGACGTCTTTATTAGTTTTGTTCTATTTGAGAGACAAAAAATAATAATATTTGTATTATTTCTTTCTAAATTCTATTATAATGGAGGCTTGTACATGTGACACCAGTTCTGGGATGGTTTTAGCTTATTGTTATGTTCCTTATGCCTTATCCTTTCTTATTAGATTGTATTATTGTTTTAGCTTCCATATTATTTTGTTACTGCCTATTTTGGTTGACTTGTCTTGGTAGGTTAAAGACAAGTGTCATCATACCTGATTCCTAATCGTGACAAGCAGGCCGAGGATTTCAAAGATTGGGGTGAGCTCCTAGCATCCGAAGTCGCCGATTTCATTTTGTAACATTCAGACTAGTCTTTAATTTAGATTCAGAGATAGTTTGTACTGAGATTGTATTTCTAGAAGCCTTGTACTCTTATTTTGTCTATCAGATTCTTGATTATTGATGTCAGGTCTTGGGGTGGATTTCTATATGTTATTTCTTCAATTTTGTCGTTCTTCTTCTTATTGTAACAATCTTTACTTTTTATGGTTGTCTTCCGCGAGATAGTCGATTGCCTAAGGTTCCAAGCTATGGGTTAGGCTTACCTACTGGTGAGTTGGGGTAGGTGTCATCACTGCTCGAGAAATTGAATTGTGATATATATATTGTTTGAAGATTATGTATAGAGTACAGTAAATCACAATTATTAACAATTTAGGATATTTAAAAACCATATAAAAATTTGGATGATTTTTCAAATTCTAATTGTGTCATATAAATTGAAACCAAAAGAATATCATATGGTTCCCATATCTAGGGGGTATTTAATTTGATTTTTTTCAAGTGACTTATAAGTTAAAAATCAACAGTCATAAGTCATAAGTTTGCAACCTCCAAATTTTGACTTTTTTTTAAACTTAGCTTTATAAAACACCTTTTGAGTTACCTAAACACTTTCAAGACTAAAAAAACGTTTAAATGTCAAATGCCACTAAGAATAAGCTAATCCAAACACCTACCTGGTGTCCTAGAAAAAGGTATATAGTCATTTACTCGTGTTTATACCAACTAAATATGAAATGTCCTGTTAACAGGCCCTATACATCATCACGATAATTAAATCGAATCAATTAATAAAAAATATGCCACGAGATAAAGATCTTTCTATTGATAAATCAAAATATCTCCTACATAACTGTTAAAATGCAATCACATTCTTAAAAAAAGTGACCTTATCGAACACCATAATTATACTTCATATGAAAAAAAACACTAAATTTGGTATTACATTCATGGAATAAAAAATCAGGCATTGTGGGATTGAAATAACCTCTCTATCTTTATGAGACAATGGTAAAGTTTGTGTACATTTTATCCTCCCCATATTTCAGTAGTGAAATTTTACTGAATATGTTGTTGTTATGCCAGGAACTGGAGTATTTAATGTCAAATCGCATAAATTTTACATATACATTTGTTATAAAAGATTGTAAGCTACTCATTATTTTGTTAGTCCCATGTGCAAATCAATATACCGAGTCAACTAAATTTTTAAAAAAGTGAAAAAGGTAAAATGATGTGTGAGCATTAAATTAAGGAAAATAAAGAAATAAAAAATGAGACCAATGGTATGTGCCAACTTTAATTGCAATCTTCACTTCAATTTACATGGTAGAGAAAAGAAGAACTGCAAAGGCAAATTAAATGACAAAATTAAGATTTCAACTAAAGTTCAGATTAAGACATAAATGTTACTATATTTATTTATTACTATATAAATAAATAATATCTAAAATCTTTTGTGGAAGATTAACAAAAAAAAAGTAAGGAAATTAAAGAAATCGATGAACTAACGTGAAATCGAAAAATCTAAAAAAGTAGAAGATGATTGAAACAATTATCATGGATAAAAAATATTCTACTGAAATTCAAAATAAATCATTAGTGTTAACTCCCTTTTACTTTTCTAATAAGATGAGAAGTAAATTTGAAGATACCGAGAATGAAAATCAAACCTTTTTTTAAAAAAAAAAAATCATAGGTTCTCTTTAACTCGGTATAAAATCTAATTCTAGAAAAGCCTATAGTAATTTTGGAGAATAATAAGCCACGTCTTTGATATTATTTTGATGCAAATAGAAACTTTTGTCCTTGATCGTTCCATTGTTTATGCTTTGAGATATATTGACTATTAATGTTACTCCATTCATTTTAACTGTCACACCCCGAGAGGGTACTTCACGCATTATTGGCAATTAGAAACCATTTCTAGTCCCTAAGAGAGGTACTTGACCTCATCACCCATACGATCAACAATGGGAAGCTTAAATTAAGTAAGTAATACTTAGTCCAGATCCCTTTATCACAATAATAGGTTTCGGAGAAACAAGTTTGAAATTCAAATTATTGACTCAACTTTATCACTATCCATATATGAAGCCTATCACTATCAGAAAGTGTCGATGGCATGTTCATGACTACCTCAAATGAACTACTCAAATCAAGAAACAACGAAAATGAAAAGCTCCTTTGAAGGCAAGGAGGCTCACAAAGAAACTAGAAGAACCAATCTGACAGTATATTGGTTGAGGATCTCTAGCACCTATATCTACATCATAAAAAAGTGAAGGTAAAATGACACCGGTACATAAAAATGTACGAGTATGTATAATACCCGAAAAGGAAAGCAAGCTCAATGAACATTATTACAAGAGACTCAACCCAAATCACAAATCAATTCAATAAAGAAGCCAATTCGGTAAAGAAATAATGTTTCTAGAAGAGACTCAATAATTTGCAACTAAATCAATTCATGTTATACACCATCTTAGATTTTTCTCTTATGAGCTAGTGATGATACAACTCTTTGTACTGTTGTTACTGTAGCCATCCAATACTTTGCCAAACTAAGGGATGATTAAACAACCTTGGATCCACAATCAAACAAGTCCTCTCTTAGGACAAGGGAGGCATAGCCTCTATCATACGTTGGCTATATACTTTATGGAGTTTGACTAATTAATTACTCTTACAATACTACTCCTAAAGATTCAACATGCTCATATCAATCAATTCAATCAAATCATTCTTTCAGTCTCATTAAACTATTATCAATTAAATCATATCAATCAAACATCATCCCTTTCAATTTAAAAAAAACAATCATTTGAACTCAAATCAATCAAGCTAATGATATTAAAAGCAATTAAAGACTCCTCGTGCTCAAACCATGCTCGACTCCACATTTATCAAACATTTCCAATTCTTATTTCAAATCAATCATTACATACAATAACACATGCAGAAACTCAATCGGGTTCATGGGAATGACGATGGAAACAAATACTACAGTATGCTCAATTAATATAGATACGATCAATACAAAATTAGCATGTAAAAGAACTTGATAGGATTATAGACAATTTAAGAAAATTATAGGAAATGGAAACTTTAGACTAAACTTCTAGGCTCAATTAAACTTAATGAAGATGTAGGGAATGTTGACAGACTCAATCCAATGTTGTGATGGCGTTATATTCCTAGAAATCAAAGAACAATCAAAATTCAATGGATCTGAATCAAACGCTTGGAACCCTAGCTTTATCCTCTCCAATCCTTACTTTAAAAAATTTAAGTGTTAATGAGAAAAACCATCCTAGGCTACTAATAAGGGACCTTAACTAATCCTAAATGTCAAGGTATAGCTTTGAAATGGGTGGGAAAAGATCAAAACACCCTTCATTAAAGCAAGCCTGATCAATCCACGAGACCCCGTTTGCGAATAGTGGATTGATTTATGGGTCGTAGAAGGCACTTCCTAGATTAAGATTTTATTTTTGGGTTTCTAATCTTAGGTCTACAATTACCTTCTACAGGTCATAGACCTATCTACAGACTCCTCTTGTCACGACCTGATATCTCAATTCAAGATAGAACCTACCATGTCCCGCCGACAGGCATGCCAACTCGTAACCCAGAACTGCTAGTAATGAATGTGATGGCGGAAAACTAACTAAAAATTACATTTTAAGGAAACTAACAACAATAACAAGGAAACCAACTCTATATATATATATATACACACATACATATCTATACACTAATAAGGCTAGTCTTAGAAAGCAAAATATGGACCAACAAATGAAAGGAGACAGAAGTGATCCAAAAATATCATATGCTCACCTTGTTCTCTAAAATAAGTTGTTATAGGCTCAATGAATCATTGTTGATAACTTGTGCTCGGACATGCACCAGGAAGGTAGATGCAGAGTGTATTATCAGGACTCAATAAAAGATTTCCAATAGGCATCATAGGCCTACTAAGTAAGAATAGTAAATATAGATGTAGAATCTGTAATACAGTACAACAAGGCCAAATATGAGCAATAACTGTATATCTATAGGTACAAAATGCAAATAAACCTATGACCTATGCACTAACTAGGTCCCCATAAGCCCAGAAGGTACACATTCCACAATGCTAAAGTAGAAGTAAGTATACAGAAACATTACCTAGGAACGATTACCCCTTGGTAGTTTTAAAATGCGACTAGAGAGTGAGCACCCTTAAACTCAGAGGAGGCCAGCACGAAACCCGGATCTCTAATCCTTGAAAGTACAAGTGTCCTCTAACCCAGTTGTAGGCTGAACATCTAATCCTTGAAAGTGCAAGTGGCATCTAAGACGTTGGAGTTCGGGCCTCTAATCCTTGAAGGTGAAAGTGGCCTCTAACCTAGAGCAGTCTGGTCCTCTAATCCCTGAAAGTGCAAGTAGCCTTTAACCCAATTATATTTCAAACATCTAATCCATGAAGGTGCAAATGGCCTCCAACTTGGTCGAAGTTCGGAGCTCTAATCCCTAAAAGTGCAAGTGGCCTCTAACCCGATCGTATTCCAGACCTCTGAACAAAAGTTCAAGTGGCCTCTAACTCGATTGTAGTTTGGATCTCTAATCCCTAAAGAGCTGATCATAGATGTCATGATAGAAGTAATAGCCAAACTCTACCTGTCGACACCATGGTGGGAAGATAGGTAATCGAAGGGGAATGAAACAGAGTTGGGCCTCTGACTGTGGATGGGATCTCCAAGAAGTCCAGTAAAATTGGCAATCATCTCTGAATCCATGCATATTTCAATATACAACAAAGACGCTGCAATGAGATAAAATTGGACTTATGGATAATTAGGCATACGATGTCACTATTGGTTATCTAAGGCTCAATCTACAGGCTTTTTTCTTCTATACCAGTCTAAAGGGACCTACACCTCTTGAGTCATATTAGGTGGATGTAATTAGTTTACTGGCTCTGAAAACAATGTGCGTCTATAACATAACTAGTCTAAAACCTAGAATATGGCCAAATATACTCCAGTATATCACAAACTCAACTAAAATATCAACAAAGCATATATAATATGAAAAATATAATATAAGTACCTGTTGGTCCCAAATATCAATTTTAACAAGAATTCTCGTTCATATGGCATATACAACTAATTCCTAGCTCGGTATTCATGTGAACCCAACTATACTTACATATCCAAACTCAATCTGAAACAAGGAAAGCCATAGCCTACCTATAGGACAAACATGCGCACTCCATCCTACTCCACTAGAGCTTTTCTCTTCTGAATAGCTTCGAAACATTGCCAAGATATCAAAAACAAAGTCACGATGTTGTAATGATTGTTATGACACTAAATTTATTTGAAATGGAGGTGGACAAATCTTGGTGTCAAAAAGCAGGAGAAGTCGGACTCACATCTAGAAATCCTAGAAATAATCTTGACAACTGATCTTAACCAGCTCGCAGAGCTCATGTCCTAAAATGGGATGCAATTTGGGGCGTGAAAATACCTCAATGTCAATAAAACAAGAAAATCTCAGTTTCAACTCAAGAATGACTAATATAGTAGCAACTATTGACAGAAAATTACTAGAATTGAGGGCCCAACTGCCAAAACCAACGACACCACAATGCTCTCTAAAAAAATCTTGCAATTTGAACTCTTAAATCACCCAATTTGTACGTAAAATGAGAAAGAAATCATGCTCCTAAATTTCTCAAAAATGGAGCTTGAAAATGAGCTATAACAGCAGCTAAATCATGATTCTTACCTTGAACGAGGCTTAAAATGTGAATTCTAACCATGCCAATGTGTTTTCCCCAATAAACCACTCAAGATAGCCCATGAATCATCAAAGTTGAGCCTAAAATGGGCATGAAATCACTGCCCAAAGTTTTCAAAAAATTCACTCTGAAAATGGCATGGGACAACAATTAAAATGCGAAACTCAACTCAAACAAAACTTCCAATGCACTTCCCAATATTACCAATGCGTTCCTTTAAAAAATCCCTTCAATTTTCAACCTTTGAATCACTCAATTTGAGCTCCAAATACTCAAGAACATTGTCACTGGGTCCAAATGAAAGCTAAAAAAATGGTTGTATTTTTATAGGGGTGGGGTTACACCAAATATTGTGCATTAGCATACTAGCAGATTATTCCCATTCTAAAGTTTTCGATGGGGTGCTCGAAATTCATTTGAAACCCCATGCGTGCAAACAAACTATGGTAACCCACCAAATTTGACATTCCAGACTCAATGGCGCATTCAAAATTTCTAGAGGTCATTACAACTAAATATGGGTCCCACTTGATAACGTTCAAACGTTTTCCTTCTATAGAATATGGACGATCATTAGCAACATATTTACCTAAGTAAGAGTCGGGGTCGATCCCACAAGGAAAAGGTCGAAACAACTCTTCTAGTTATCCTATTTTAGTCGTAGCTTTTATTTCTATCAAATAAACAAGTGCGATAAAGTAAAATGGGGGGTTTTGAATTCAAATCCTAATTATGAGTACGAATGCGAAAAATAACTAAAGCTTAGACAGATTGATGATGACTAGGGCAGCAGTCCCCATGACACTTAACTAGTGAGTAATTAACATCGGGTCTATTGTTCGTTATATTACATGCAAAATCTAGTGAGTTGGGTAACATCTAGTTCACTTCCTAATCCTTCCCAGAAGTATGACATTCATCTCCTCCTGGTCTCAGAATGTTTCTAATACTAACTTCCACATGAATTTTAGAAAATTGTCACCTCCTGGTCTCAAGCTCTTTAGATACAAGCTAATCCCTAAGCCTAAGTATACCATCCCCTCCTGGGCTCAAGTGACTCAAAATTAGGTTGATTGCTTCCATCCCCCATTGTTATCTCCTTTTCCTAATCATTAATTTCTTCCCGGACAACTAATGAATACAGGCAAGTTCTCAGTGCGTGCACTCATCAAGAAAGACCCTTAGACAAAGGAAACCACAATACGTGCAATACAAGTCCCAATAAAACCCTTTGTTTTGCCTATTTCCTGTTCCCACAACCCTAGTTGTGGTCTAGATTATCGAACTTGCAAGATCTTGAACAAGAATTATTACATAATCCATGTTAAGATTACTTAAAAGGAATATTAAATCAATAATTGAAGTTACACGAAGAATCCAGAGATGAACACTTGGTCTAAACCCAAAATGATAATCAAGACGAGCAACTAAAGTTGCTGGAAATTTGCTCACTGTCCAGTTGTGTTTTTAAGAGGAAAAACAACTAGAAAATTTATGTAAAATTTGTGCAAGATCAGCCCCCATGTCATGGAGAATATGATATGTCAAATAAATAAAACCTAGCTCTATTTATAGTCTTAAAACAATTCTAAAACGAGTAAGAAAAGTAAGCCTAAACTAAGTAGGAAAAGAGTCCTAAATCATGTTGGGTTTCTAGTCGCTGGACTGTTGCATGATCATCACCACGACTCGTGGTGATTTTTACGATAGTATAGCATCAGTGTTCCTTTACTTGGAGCAAAAGCTTTGCAGAACTAGCCCCATCTCCATGATCACCTTCATGACTTGTGGAGGTGTGAACGAGTCGTGCAAGGCAGTCGTGGACTTTGCCGTGTATTTTCATCAATCTACACAGCATTGGTTCCTTCCACGAGTACCTTCATGACTCATGGTCTGCACCACGAGTCATTTGAGGGCTCGTGGAAAGGTGTTTCGATGATGTTCCTTGATACTCATCTGGATGAAGCAGTTCGACGAACCATCTTGCACACCACGGTCGTGAACATGCCCGTAGTGTGCTTGCATGGTCTTTTTGGTTCCATCCATGCTGCTTCACCACTCCCCTTGTACTCTTCAAAAGAGTTGCACTAATGGTCATTGGCAGTAAGAACTTCCCATCACCACATCACCAACGCATCTTTGAAAATACTCCTAGATTACTTGTGACGTGAGTGTTTTCACTTTTGCTTCCGCCTTGCTGCTATTGTCCAGTCCACCTCATGACCCTCATGCTTGTCTAAGTCATCCTTACCAGTGATCTCTCTCACGTACAAGTAAATTTCCACCTCGAATTAATCTAATGTCCATAAATCCATGAAATTCTCGTTTTCCTACTAAGCAAACATAAAACGCATATTAAACTAACAAATGTGCTTAAGAACTCACAATAATCCTATGTATGAAATGTTGTAAAAATTGTATTTTTACGACTTATCAACACCCTCAAATTGCTTCAGAACTCATAATAATCCTATGCTTAAGAATCACAGTTTGTCGTCAAGCGATGACCAAAAAATATAATGACACACAAATACAAGTGTTTACCATAAAGTACATAGCGACCCCTCAATCATCAAGTCATGCCCAAAAGGTAAGCTTATAGTGTACTTCCACCCAAATAGACTCACATGGATCAAGTTACACATTATACCTTATCCAGTTGGCCCGAACAAGCTCAACAACAAAGATGAACTACTTGTTGTAGCAACCAAACAGAGCAAGGATAGTGCCCTTACTACAAAGAAGTCTCACACAGAGTAATAAATGCTAAACAATGTAGACACTTATGCTCAGAAAGACATCCAATCAATGCACAAGTACAACCATATGCTTGACCTTATTTTCACCACCTTGACTCTCAAGTGACCTTTTTAGGATCACTTTAGGACTTTTGCAGCCTATAATGTAGGCTCGGCCTAGATTGAGGTACATTCAGGATCAAAGTGGCTAATTCTCCTCTCCAAGACTCTACTCTTCTTAGCCATGTACTTTTGGCTCCCATACTCTTATTGTCCCTATTTTTACCACTTTTTTTGCCATCGGGAGTGATTTCTGTTTTCACTTATTCTTTTTATTTCTTTTCTTTTTCGCCTATTTATTTTACTCACGGTCGCACTCCGAACTTTTCTTCTCCTCTCACTTGACTCTTTTCCACTCCTAACTTTTTTGCTTTTCCTACAATAGGTACCCTCAACTTAAATGTTTAGCCTGAGATGAGGTACACGGTGTCTTTTAAAAGGACTAGGGCCAGCATTAGCCATCCTCAACTTAGACTTTTACCCTGGGTTAAGGTTCATAATGTCCTTAGAGAGATCAGGGTCAAAGTAAAGATTTGCAGATACATAAGGAAGGTGAGTTGGGTGATTACAAAGAAAAAAGTCTATTGCGGCTCAATTTTTGGTCAAAGGGAACAATTTCATTTGGTTGGTCAATTTCAGGCTAAGTGGCTTCATAAGAAAAATGACCAAGATCCTATCCTAATCCAATCATTTAATTGTTTTAGTGGGAGTAACTGGGCAAGTTCTCAGTTACAAGTGCATCAATAGAATTTAACAAATAAGCTTACACACACATGGCACATGTCCTATACTATTCAGTACTCGACCAACACAGTCATGCTTCATTCATCAAGATGCCGACTAGACTATGTATACCATGTTTTATAGAGATAACACAAGTTAGCAAGGATGGGATGCATGCACATACAAACATTTTAAAAGATTTTAAATTGGGCCATTTTTGTCACAACAATTATAGGTTACTGTAGACTCCTATAAACATTTATATTTACACAGACAAAACAACCTAAACATGCCAATTTTACTAGATAATACATCTTGAAGGAAAAGAAATGTGGCAAGAAAAACTCGTCAGGGTTCAGGATGCGCCACTCCCTACCAAAATTTTATGCATTACCCCAATGCATGTCAAACCAAAGTATAAAACAAGGGAAGTGATCATACATGTGATACCCTAGGCATTAGCAGTAGTATACCTGATTACTCAGACTTCATCAAGTATTATCATGGGTTGTTTTTCATGTAGAACCTGATTTATTGTCGTGGCACGACATACCCAAAGGGCAATCAATTGTTAGTTTGAGGATTTGGAATAGTGTCACTAGGTAGTGCACCATTCTTCCTCTGATTCACTGTTGTTGAAAGTTGGCCATTTGTTTTTTCAAGTGCTTGATTGAGGTTAAGTGTGACTCAATCAACTGAGTCATTTTTGACACCTCACTCTTTAACTCTTTGACTCTAGCTTCAGTCGAACCAATAGGTTTAAGCTCTTTTGTCACCATCTTTTCCCACTGAGAGTTGCTCGACCCAGTTCTGGCCTTATCTCTATTTCTGGGATGTACATATACACCATTTCAATCATTTCTCTAATTGTCTCTTTGCTGCCAATTTTGATGATCATAATTGTCCCCTCTATTATAGTATATATCCCATTGATAGTTCCGACCTTAGTTCCCAAAGTTATAAGTTCAATCCCCCCCTCCTCGATTGTTCACGAACTTGGCATCCTCATGAAAGTTGAGTCCTGACGTATCATACCTAGCGAAGGAGTCCATATCTTTAATCTCTTCTAATTCTCCACCCAATAGACTCTTAGTCAATAAGTCCATTTGTGTCTGCATGTGAGCCATATCTTAGTCGCGCTCTTCCTCCTTCTTCCTTTGCTCAGAAATCATCTCAAAAATTAAGCTAGAGCAGTTCCCATCTCTAGTGTACCATACATTGTTGTTCTTTGCCACTTGATCCAAAATCACAATAATGTATGGGAATATTCTGCCCACATATGATCCACCATATGTTGCATCAATTATTGGCTTGGTCACAGAGTTGCAGTAGTAGAAGACCTCTTTCAAGTGCTCATCTGTGAGATTGTGGTTGGGATATTGTTTGAGCTTCTTCCTGAATCTCTCCTGTGTCTTATATAGTGCTTCGATCAACAGTTGCTTATGGGACCCAAATCTCATCTTTGATTTTAAACTCGCTTGATGCAGGGAAGAATCTTTCTAAGAAATCCTCTTTTGACTCTCTCCAGGTGCATATGGAATATAAAGGAGTTCATTCAGCCACTTGATGGCCCCGCAATTAAGATACAATGGGAACAATCTCAAATAGATAGCTTGCTAACTAACACCTGGAATATCAGAAGATTGACACGTAGCCATAAAGTTCATGATATGCTAATTTGCATCCTTATTTGTAGCTCCATTGAATAGTACTGTCAAGGTAAGCATCTGAAGCATAGTGCTAGTGATGGTAAATTTGACACCTGTAGGCAAAGGGGAAAGGAATATTACCCCTGTAGCCCCAAAACCATCATCATCATCATGCACTACTTATGGATGTTGAGGGCCAGGAAGCCTAGGTGCAAGTCGATGTTGTAGAGGTGATGCTGGTGGCACCCTATCATTATTCAGATCATTAAAACCTAGGTCATCCTTTCCCCTATTATCAAGATTCAAAGCCAACTCTCTCTACCTATGGCTTCACGATCTTGTGCATTCATCCTCCTAATTGATCTTTGTAGCTGAAGGTCATAGGGAATCAATATTGCACCATTACTACAAGTGGATGGCATACACTACTTGTTCCCTATACAAAAACAACACGTAAAATCAGGAAATAGAACTACAATTGAAAATGAAAAACTAGTGGATTATTTCAAAGCCATATTCCCTGGCAATGATGCCATTTCTGATAACATTCAAATATACTCCTTTTATAGAATATGGACGATCGTTGGCAATATATTTATCCAACTAAGAGTAGGGGTCGATCCCTGATACGCTGTCAAAATACAACACATTTGATTCCTAAAATAAGGGATTTTGGGAGTTCTTAATGCGACTTTTTGTGTTTTTTATGTATGTTTGTGTTGTTATTGCAGAAAGATAGGTTGGCATGATTTTGGGAAAAAATTACAGATTTTGCTGAAGGGCAGGATATACAAGCTTTCCTATAAGTTGTAGCCCAAGCTATAAGTCGTAGGGTGATCTCGTAGCAAGAAACAAAGAGCAAAACTCAGAAATTTACTAACTGAAAATCATCCCTACGAGGCCACTTTACGAGTCGTAGGTCTCAATATGACTCGTATAGGTGGACTTGTAGCAAGAAACAGAGAGCCAAAATTTTTGACCACAAACTGAAGGCCTAGACTATGAGAGGAACATACGAATCGTATCCCAAGCAACAACTCGTACCAGTGGATTGTGATAGTCAAGCACAAAATGCAAAGTGCCTGATATGAGACCTCGACTACGACTCGTAGCTCACCTATGAGTCGTACTTGTGCGACGTACCCACTGCCAGCTATCTTTTTTTGTATAATTTTTAGGGTTAAGTTTGTAAATACTATAAATACTTTATGTTATGGTTTAGAAAAGGGCGATCCCAAACTTAAATCTTGAAACAGAGACTTTGAATGTTCTCTCTAGAATACTTTAGGGTTTTAGTGTTGAATCTCATTTTCAATTGGAAAACTCACTTTTGGGGATTGCAAATCTTACATTGTATTCACTCTCTATCTATCAAAGTTTGTGGTTTGCAACTTGTGGTGTTATTGTTCTTCATTGCTTTGGATAAAATTCTCAACTATGTCTTTTATTTGCGTTATTGTTGGTTTTACCTTAGCCATGCATAGCTAAGCACCCACAACTTGGGGTTGTGGGAACCATGGGTAGTTGAATTGAGATAACCTAGATTAATTGCATTTCTATGACTGGGTTTTGCATGTATTGTCTATGTCCCTTCATTTTGATTGTTGTTTAGTGGTGGCCAACACCAAACCCCTCCTACTATCATGATCCTGACCAAGGTAGTGACAAATAGGAAAAGGGAAGTGGACGACAAGATTCGATTGATGTGTTCTCATCTAATCAACCAAACCTGACCAAAGGGAGGTTGACTGAGACAATAGGTAACGGTTAGTTGGCACACCATGGTTGTCGACCAAGCGCCATGGTGAAATTCAACCTTCACCTTCACAAGAGTGCTAAAAGAACCTAAGTTACCGTCCTGTATGTGAATTTCCAATTATAATTATGTTGTCTGCGGTAATTGAGTCAAGGAACCATGGGGAACACAATTCCCAAGTTGTCTCTAAATTTGAGTGTTTCTTCGCATAATAGCATAGCGTTTACTTTTACTTTTGTTGTTAAATCACAAACCCACCCCCCCCCCATTTAGAGGTTTTAGTTATCCATGCACGAAATGATTGATAGTTAATTCTTGTAGTAGAGCACTGCATTCCCTGTGGACTCGACCCTAACCTTCGGTTAAGTTAATTACTAACAGCGATCATTTTCTTATTGTAGCGTGAACATCATCAAAAAATTATGGCGCCGTTGCCAGGGAATACGGCTAGGTTTTGATGTGATTTCATTATTAGTTAGTTCAAGTATTAATTTCTAGATTCTCTTGTATTTTACTTTTATTTTTGTTTTTGTTGTTTGGTTTTACTTACAGGTTGTACTAGGTTGTATGCCCAACACAAAGAGCCAAGGCAATCCCTTAGCTCTGATCAAATTGGAGATCCATCGACTCTTTAGAAAAATGGCTCAAGTGCATGAGGATGTCGCAGTTGAGGAAGAGATTAACATGAATGATGATGATATGGGAAGAGAGGAGAATCCACCACCAAGGGACAATAGTCCACAACTTAGGGACTTCAACAAAAACCCTTATGGACGGAGTCAGTATTGTTTAAACCCTATGGCCATAGATGTTACCGATGCTATAGTATTGCCTCCACTACCGGCAGATGCTAAGTTCATGGTATCGAGTAGGTTACTCCAAATGCTCTAAAACCATGGTTTGTTCATAGGGCTACCTTCAGAGGATCCCCACCATCATCTCTACGATGTCATCTTCGTCTGTAAAAGTGTCATGAGAACACAAAATCTTTCTCTTGATGCGGTTGGTTTGAGGGTGTTCCCACTGTCACTAACGGGCAATGCAGTTGTGTGGTTATTTGAGCTTCCTCCGGGTACAATAACAAGTTGGGCAAAGCTTCAGAGAGTGTTTTTAGAGAGATATTTTCCAAGATCAAAGAAGCTTAAGCTCAAACACCAAATAAACAATTTTGAGCAATTGCCCAGTGACTCTATTAGTACCACATGGGAGAGATTCACTAAATGCCTAAGGATGGTCCCTGATCATAAAATTGTTGATGATGCGCTGGTCGAGATTTTCGATCGGGCGCTTTATGAGAATAGTCAAGCTTGCTTTGACACAATCATGGGAGGCATGTTTATTGACGCATTAGTCGCCACAAGGATGGAGCAAGTGGTTAAAATAAATAGAGCATGGGGTCAGAGGGAGCGTGGTGCAACGGAAAGGTCTTACGCGGTCACCAACAAAATGAGCAAGCAAAAGTTAATGAGGAGATCATTGAGCAACTTCCTCAACTTCGCACGAGCATGGACATGGTATTAAAGCAAAACGAAGGAAGCGCTCAAGCAGTAACTCACCAACCCCCAAAGACTCCTATGTATGAAAATCCATTCTTTGCTGAGGATGCTTGCTTCATAAGCAACCAAGCGGCGAGTTTTTGGAACAACCCCCAAGGGTCCAATTCGGACTACTGGAGGCAAGGTTCCAAGAATTCAGGTTGGAACTACAACCGTGATATTGCATATAGAGACAACGGAGGTGGCTACTATGAAAGGGAGAGAGTGTCAGATGCCGAATAGGGTAGAAGAGATGGTTGTAAGAATGGTCCTTATGTGCGACCGCACAACCGTGATGTCGAATCAAGTAACTCTTGGATTGAAGAGATGTTTGATAAATTGTTGAAGAGAGCCGATCACCAAGATAAGACCTTGAGGGGAATGAAAATGGATATTTCAAGCATTAACTAACAGATAGAGTCTCACACTCTAGAAATTAAGCAGTTAGAACAACAGTTTGGGCAAGTTTCGTCATAATTGAACCGACGCCAAAAGGGCACCTTACCAAACAATACGGTTCAAAATACTAAAAACGAAGGGCATTATATGGCATTCATGACTCGTAGTGGCAAAAGCATTGTTAATCCCCCTATGCCAATTGTTGAGGATGAATATTATGAGAAGGTCATTGATAGCAAGGTAATGATTGAGGAAGAAAGTCTAAAGAGTAATGGAGTGGAAAGCCAAGAGATGGGAGAGCAAGAGAAAGTCAAGGTGATCCCAAAACCACCTTCTCCGTTTCCTCAAAGACTTCAAAAGAAAGAGAAAGATAGCAAATTCAATCATTTTCTGTTTTGAATGTTAAAACAATTGTCCATCAATATTGCCCTCTTAGAAGCTTTGGAGAAGATGCTCAGTTACGCCAAGTATATAAAGGATTTGGTGACAAAGAAACACACTTTGAGCCAAGAGCTCCAATAATGTAGTGCGATCATGACCAAATGCCTTATTCAAAAACGAGAGGACCCCGGTGCATTCACCATCCCTTGCACTATTGGTGATGTTGAATTTGCAAGAGCATTGTGTGACCTCGGAGCAAGTATCAATCTAATGCCTCTTGTCGTGTTTAAAAAGTTTGGTCTTGAAACTCTTACTCCGATAAGAATGTCGTTGCTTATGGCGGATCGAACCATCAAAAAACGGGAAGGAATACTTCTTGATGTGCTTGTCAAGTTTGATAAATTCATCTTTCTCGTGGACTTTATGATCCTTGATTGGAGGTTGATTTCGAGGTGCCCATTATTTTGGGAAGACTATTTCTAGCCACCGGGAAAGCCCTGGTGGATATGGATTCGGGTCAGCTTCAATTTAGGGTCAATGATGTAGAGGTCGTGTTTGATATAAGCCAATCAATGAAACACCCAGATGAGTTTAAGATTGAAGTGTGGGCCCTTAATAATTTTTTATGATGGATGATGACTGAGTCGAGCCACGATGTTAAACAAGGCGCTTCTTGGGAGGTAACCCAAGTATCTTTGATAATTTTTGGCTTGTTTTAAGTGTGTTTGGTTATTGAAATTTTGAGGTAGTAATGTGTTGTTTGTTTTAAAATTTTAAAGACATTGGTTCAGTTGTGATGTTTTGAAGATTGGTGTATTTTAATGTTTGGTTTACAGGAGCATATTAAGGAATGAAGATGTGAGGAAAATTGCACTTACAATAGCCTCTACGAGCAGACCTATAAGTCGTAGTGACGAATACGACTCGTAGTCATGCCTTGTAGAGGGAAGCAGTGAGACTTGAAAGTTGGCACACACACTGCAAGCCAACCTTATGATTCGTAGGGTCCCCTACAAGTCGTAAGTGGGGCTCGTAGTGTCCAGGTATGGAGGCATATGTTTCTAAGTGCTGAGGTCTTCTACGAGACCAAGACCTATGAGCTGTAGGAGTTACTATAACTCATACTCGGGGTCTCGTGACCCGGACTTTCAGAATTTTTTCTGGTGACCTGGTTTGTTATATAAGGGTCAAAATTCATTTTGACCCCTAATTTCATTTCCTTTATCCTAATTCGACGTAAATTCCCAAATTTCTTTCACCCAACCACTTTTCCGATCACCGTCTTGGCTACCCACGTTATTTTTCGATGAGTATTCTGAAGAGTCTATATTTTTATAGGGTTTCGGCATCTCTTGCCCTATACATTGCATCAGTTTGATAATTCTCTCACTCGGTAAGTTTATTGATTAACTTTGGTACACTCTTGTGTTGAATTTCATCCTTTGGAGATAAGCGTGTGCTTAATTAAGTCAGTATGATCGTACCCATCTATTACGCTTATGCTTGGATGTTAAAATTAGGGTTTGGATTTCTTGAACTCTCTAGTATGATGTGAAAATTTGAGCGGACTCTAGTGGGTGGTTGTGATATTAGTATGTTGATCGCATGATTGTTGTGTGCTCATTGTGTACATTAGTGTCAAAAATAGAATTTGAGGAATGTGGTTGTGTTCTAATGTGAAAATTCTTGTTTCTAGTTTTATTAAATCTTCCTTGAATCTCTCTAGATCGATGTGTTGATGAGGAATTTGAATATGGAGATAAATTTTTCCTGGGCTTAACGTGAATATACCTGTGGGAATGAGTTTGGTGTAAGGGTTCTTATGGTTGGCATGTTCGCACCGGGATTGATTGTGTGTTAAGACTGGGTTATTGCTCTGATGTCGCCTTTGTTTTCCATTTCTATGAATTAATTGTGGTTCTTGTGGGAATATTGCAGGCACTATAGGTGCCTTCTGTCTTCAGCTACGAGGCCTCCCTACGACTCGTAGGTTCCCCTACGAGTCGTAGTGGTCCCTCGTAGCAGGAACAAGTCACCTGTGGTTCCTTCACATTTCTCATATGGGATCCACCTATGACTCGTAGCATCTAGTACGAATCATAGTGGGGGTCTCATAAGTCTGACTTAGGTTTCAAAAATGCCTCTAGAATAAGGACAAGCCCAGACTACAACTCATAGACCACCCTAGAGCTGTAACTGCACCTCATATCTGATTCTAGATTGGATTTTTCTCAGAGGCCTTGGTACTATGAGGCTAGAATATGACTCGTAGGACACCCTACAAGTCACACCTGTACCTCGTAGCTACAGACCTGCAACTGTATCACTAACTTTTCTTTTGATTTCAATGTTTATGTATTGCTATTTCTGGTCCTTTGTTATGTGATCACTGCTTAACAAACATTTTAAGGCTCACATGCTAATGTGTGGTTGGTTTTTAGGTATAATGCCTCCAAAGGATAAACGAGTGATCAAGACATTTCAAAGGAGGTTGGTTGATGAGTCCTCCGAGACTGAGCGATCTGAAGGGTCTGTAGAAGTACACTGAGTCAAAATAGACCCCGAGGCAGATTTGCCTCACACTAGAGCCCGTACAGCTCAGGCACCTATCGAAGTTAGCAGTTCCTCCTAGTCTGAAGAGGAGGAAAAGAAGGGTGATAGAGACGGGTCTAGAAGCAGTTTACTGCAGATGACTCCAACACATTCGGAGTCAGAGTTAGAGTCCCAGAGTGTCTAACAAGCTCCACAGGAGGAAGTAGAATTGCAGACCCTGGCCCACCCTAGATGGTGGGTTTCAAGGATGAAAGAGATCTATGATAAGGGTTTAGAGCCGAAAGGACAGGGCAAACCTGTCAGATAGTTCCACGAGGAGTCTAGGTTAAACGACTCCGGGATGGATAAGGTATCGAGGTTAGATGCTGAGATAGGTAGACACAGACGATGACGGACTACACAGCAGTTGGACAAGTATACCTTTTACTTGGTCCGTGAGTTTTATGCAGCCTACCTTGCCACATTTCTCTGAGGCCTTCCAAGGAATAAGAATACTATTGAGTAGCCTAGATTACGAGTGGTTTCGGTCAGGGGTCAGAGAATTGACATTTCTGAGGAGACAATCCGACAGTTTCAGTTTGGACCCAAATATAGAGTGCCTCATTCCACCGCAGAGTATAATGGTCGAATTTCCAAAATGAGGAGAATGGTAAATGAGAAAGACATTGGGGTCAAAACTGAGTTGTTGCAGTGGATTGCCAGCCAGATATGCAAGAAGGGTTTTGAGCTGACATGGGTCATGAACCATGCTGATCCGATAGTGAAAGCCCACCTCTCTTTCCAGGCCATGTTTTGGTGGTCGATTATCCGTTGGCATATCCAGCTCATTTTCGCGGATATTATGATCACTCTGGAGTGAGTTGTGCTATTAGCCAGCATCCTAGCGGGCTATAAGATTGATTGGTCTAGGATTATCTCTGAGCATATTCACGAGTCCGTCGTTCGGACCAGCACCTCACTATCGTTCCCTATTTTGATCCACCGTTTGTGCAATGCAACAGGTGTTCATGTCAACCCCTACCGGGACCCGCATATAGAGGTCAGACATACCATGGATCCCAACCTGATCTAGGATGATGAGAACCCAGTGGCCCTACCGCGAGCTGCTTCTCCGTTCATCCCAGATCCATTCCCTGTTGAGCCTCAGACTCAGGGGCCGACTCTAGACACCACCGGTACTACTCCAACTACTCCAGAGCCTTCCCCAGCTATTGAGATTGAGTCGATGCCACCCTCTTATACTCCTGCACCAACATCATCTACTATGCAGGTTGATTCTCTTATCTCTGTTATTGCTTTTTAGGCACTGGTATGTTGGGGTGGCTACAGCGGAGTTCAAGTTGTAGACTTTAGTAGCCTAGGTCAGGCCATGGGTCTGCCGAATCATTCGGGACTCAGAGTAGAGGGCAAAGGCATTCGCCCGTGATTTGATAGATCAAAGCGTTAGAGCTGTGGATGCCCAAGTAGATGCCTTCGAGGATAGAGTCCAGATGAGGCTTGAGGGTGCTCTGTCTGCTGACATGAGCACAGTGACAGAGGAGTTGGTCAAGCTCAAGGCCAACCTGTTGCAGGTGCTAGCAGCCCCTATTGCAGTCCCGAAAATGGCATCGACGGGTGATGAGCTGTTTGACTGGCTTGTTGACCGCTCGCATGTCCATGGGAAGAGGTCCCTTGAGACTGATGACCCAAAGATGAGACAGAAGAGGCCTAGATCTAATGACCCAACAGCACTAGAGAAGGAGCCAATACTAGAGGCGGTGGTGCAGGAGTCACTACGCATAACGACTATAAAGAGTGATCGAGAGCAGCAGACTACACATGGAGAGGGTAGCTCACTTACAGCTGCAACCCATACTTCTGAGGAGGAGGTCAATGCTCAAGACCCTGCTGACCAGACAGATGCTGGTGCTTGAGCACCATGATGTTTGATATTTTTGACCCTAGCCCTTACTTTCTATGTATGGATACTTTGCTTTTTGTTAGAATATTTTCTTTATGTTGGTTTTTGAATATGTTTAAATGTTTTGTGTTGAATGTTGTTTTTATAATTGTTTTGGATGCTTGGTTTTGAAATGTTGGTTTTTAGTATATATATACATATATGTTTTAGTTACTTGGTTTTAATATATGTCTTTACTTTGAGGAAAAAGTATTCTCTTTTGGTGGGGTGTGGGAAATTATAGATTAAGGTGAAGTCTGAGTAGCCTAGAGTACATAACTTCCCCTATTTTTGATCCCAAGGTTTAATTTTCTGTTGAACCGGCATGTCTAGGTAGTGTAGATAATAAGTAGATACATAGTAGTATTATATTTTTGGCATATACATAGTCTTTAAATGCTTTTTAAACTTTGATGAAAATTTGGTACCCTCAAAATTTTTGAGATTGTTGGTTATTGATGCAATCATGCATATTGATTATCTGGTGATGTTTGTTCTAATAATGAAAAGGTAAGTTGAGGCTTGAAGCATGACTTATGAGTCCATACTTGATTGTGGGTGCAATTCCAAGTGTGTTGTGAGCTTATTTTACCGCATTCATGTATCATGTATGGACTCAGAACTTACCTTATTGCTCTAAGATTGGTTTGGTGATGTGTTTGATTTGGAAGGGATCTTAGGCCTTTGTTCTTCTAGTGAGCCCACTTTTGCCCAAATGACCTACCAATGGTGTTAGTGGACCCCTTGTTCCAAATGTTTGAGCCTCTCATGCACTCATTCTTTCTTGACACCTAGCTAGCTTAGCCTTGTTTTATGAAATACCTTGATATTAGCCCTGGTCTATCCTTAACCATGTGAAACTTGATTGAGGTTGAAAGCCTAAGTTGAGGGTAGCTACAAATGGTGGCCCTGGTTTGGGGAATAGATATTGTGTACTTCACCTCAGGCTAAGAATAAGTTAAGGGTGGCCTTTATTGTGGTAAAGTGATGATAATGAGGTGGTTAGTTGGGAAAGAAAGAATGAAATGAAAAGTCATGAGTCGGGTGAAAAAAAGAAAAGAAAAGTGTCTTGGACTGAAGAGAATAGCAAAAATGAGTTCAAAATTAAGGCACAGCTGAAAAAGAAAAAGAAAGCACCCGAGAAAAGATTGAAATAGGAGAATAAGGGTGGATTTAGTGACAATGGTGGGGTTATGGAGGTAAAAGTGTGGGTAAACATTGTTCAAGGTTAGCTTTTATTCACTACTTGCCTAAAATATCATACCAAAGCCCCATAAGCCTATGTTACAAGCCATTAAGTCCTAAAGTGATCCAAATCCACTTTATCACCAATCTGAAAGTTAAGTATAGAGGCAAGCCTATGGTGTTAGTGATTTTTGGATGAATTTCATTTGCGAGCGTGAGAATGCTTGCACAGTTCCTGAATTCTAAATGCTTTATGAATAAGTAAGAGGACTTTTTTTCTCTGAGGGCATTTGCACTGCTTGACTGGCATATGACTACCCTAGTGATTGTGGATGGTTGATACTCCTTTGCTTGTCATAGTTGGATTGCCAGATACATATTTGTGCTTTTATTTTGCTTAGTAGCTTTGCAATTGGCTTTGAAAATGAAAGTTGGGTACCTTAATTAGAATAAATGATGTATATGTCATTTGTAAAACTACGATGCGTTTCTCATTGTCTGCTTAGATAAGTCGTTGCTTGAGGACAAGCAACAGTTCTAAGTTAAGGGTGTTGATACGCTGTCAAAATACAGAACATTTGATGCCTAAAATAAGGGATTTTGTGAGTTCTTAATGCGACTTTTTATGGTTTTTATGTGGTTTTGTGTTGTTATTGTAGAAAAGATAGGTTGGCATGATTTTGGGAGAAAATTGTAGATTTTGCTGAAGTGCAGGATATATGAGCCTTCCTACGAGTCGTAGCCCAAGATACGAGTCGTAGGGTGCTCTCGTAGCAAGAAACAGAGAGCAAAAATCAGAAATCCACTAAGTGGAGATCAGCCCTACGAGGCCACTTTACGACTCGTAGGTCTCATGACGACTCGTATAGGTGGACTCCTAGCAAGAAATAAAGAGCCAAAATTTTGGAACACAAACTGAAGGCCTAGACTATGAGAGGGGCATCCGAGGCGTAGCCCAAGCAATGACTCGTACCAGTGGGTCGTAGCAGTCAAGTCTAAAATGCAAAGTGCCTGATAAGAGACCGTGACTACGACTCGTAGCTTACCGTACAAGTCATACTTGTGCAACGTATCTGCTGTCAGCTATCTTTTCTGTATAATATTTAGGGTTAAGTTTGTAAATACTATAAATAATTTATGCTAGGGTTTAGAAAAGGGGGATCCCAGACTTGAATCTTGAAAAAGAGACATTAAATATTCTCTATAGAATATTTTAGGGTTTAAGTGTAGAATCTCATTTTCAATTGGAAAACCCACTTTTGGGGATTGCAAATCTTACATTGGATTCACTCTCCATCTATTAAAGCTTGTGGTTTGCAACATGTGGTGTTATTGTTCTTCATTGCTTTGGGTAAAATTCTCAACTATGTCTTTTATTTGCATTCTTGTTGGTTTTGCCTTAGCCATGAGTAGCTAAGCACCTATAACTTAGGGTTGTGGGAACTATGGGTAGTCGAATTGAGATATCAAACAAGTGCGACAAAGTAAAATAAGGGGTTTTGAATTGAGATCCTAACATGAGTACGAATGTGAAAAATAAACTAAAGCTTAGAAAAATTGATAATGACTTGGGTTGCAGTCCGCTTGACACTTAACTAGTGAGCAATTAACATTGGGTCTATTGTCCGTTATATTGCATGCAAAATCTAGCAAGTTGGGTAGCTTCTAATTCACCTCCTAGTCCTTCCCAATAGAAAGAATGTCATTCATCTCTTCCTGGTCTCAGAATGTTTCCAATACTAACCCTCGGCTTTTGAATTTAAAAAAACTATCACTTCCTGGTCTCAAGTTTTTTATATACAAGCTAATCCCCAAGCCTAAGTATACCATCCCCTCCTGGGCTCGAGTGATTCAAACTTAGGTTGATTGCTTCTATCTCCCATTGTAATCTCCTTTTCCTAATCATTAATTTCCTCCCTGACAACTAATGAATACAGTCAAGTTCTCAATGCGAGCACTTATCAAGAAAGACTTTTAGACAAAGGAAACAAAAATACATATAATACAAGTCACAATAAGACCCTACGTTTTGCCTATTTCATTAAGATGTCATGGTAATGCTTGCTTTTAGATATTATACCTTGTGCTAGTTCCTAAGATCATAGTGGCCCCTAGACTTGATCCAGCTCTGCTCTACTATTGATTGGGGATAATGGATCTGGGGTTAGGTATCTATCCTAAAGATGTTTTCTCTCCTTGCTTAACTTTTAGCTGTTTGTGATTCCTTAGTCATATATATAGTTGTATGCTGGTGATATTCTTATTGGATTTTTGGTCATTCTTAATTGTTAGGCCTGAGGTCTTATTCGAGGAACAAATGGACCCCAGGTTACTCCTCTCAGCGTTTGTATGTAGAGATAATGGTTTGATCATTTAGTCTTATGTGTTTTAATTAATAACTGGTCATGGCATGTATTACGTTGGTTGCTCATTCATATTGATTTAATGGTATAATTTTGGTTCATGCATTGGGTCATTGTGATTATGCACGAAAAAAAAGGCAAGGTTTTCATCCTATTGATATAGAATTTGTTTCAAACTAGTTTTAATAGGAGTTGTACCATCCAAATTACCTAATTTTTAGATTGTGATACTTACGGGGCGTTGAGGATGTTCTCTTTTCTACTTGAGACTATGGAGGCATTCCGGGGATAACCTCAGTTTATGATTTGATAGTTGGCGCATCAATACCCTTTTTGCATTGATATGGCTAATATTGTTCCTCTAGTATCAACGATGAAAATGATGATGATAAGACCTGATTTGGGCCCCGATAGTGTATATGATTTACCCATGCCCCTGTAGAACCTTAATGTAGTGAGTGCAACAGTATCAGATGAAGGTGTCCTATCGATCCTACCTTCACAGTTAGACTGGTGTAAGTCTATACATTTATGGATATTGCAGCAAAGAGATTTTCATTCATATCTTTCATTCACATGCATCGCCTATCGCCAATACATTGATTGATGTTTGGCACCCCTGGTAGTATGGAATGTTGGTTGTTTATTGTTTGATCATATTTGTGTTACATTGTTAATCAACAACTTGTTTCCTCTTTTGTTGAATATATTGTCTTTCATATTAGGTTGAGTTGGATTAGTTCCTAGGCTATTAGGTTATTTGTAGAACTTTGGTGTTTTCTATCGCTTGTAATTTTCTGAGTAAACTCTATAGCCTATTTTTTTTCTAGCGAATGCTAGACCTGCTTCTAACAGGCATGTTTTTGTCTCGTTTTATTAGTCCCTATATCTTGATCTTTATTTGTTCTACCTATTATACTGCCACTTGTCTGTACTTGCCTTATTTATCTGATTTTGTGACTTGCTTTATTTGTGGAGCTTAGTCAACCTATGTCAATTAGGTACATATATATACATACATATATATATATATATATATATATATATATATATATATATATATATATATATGTTTATATAT
>JAPFFP010066362.1:0-25429 GCA_026153255.1 Solanum medicagineum | reverse complement strand
GGTCACACTAGGTCTTGTAAAACCCTTCTCCAATAAGTCTTTTAATTGCTCTTTTAATTCACGCAACTCTAACAGGGCAATTCTATATGGAGGAATGGAAGTACGTTGAGTGCCTGAAAGTAAGTCAATACCAAAATCTACTTCTTGTTCTGGAGGCAAGCCTAGATGTTCTTTAGGGAACACATCAACAAATTCATTCATTACTGGAACTGATTGAAGAGTTGGTGATTCTGCCTCCATATCCCTCACTCAAACTAAATGACATATATAAGCCTTGTATATTATCTTTTTGGCCTTAAAATAAGAGATAAACTTTCCCTTTGGTGCCCCAACATTTCCTTCCCATTCAAGAACTGCCTCATTTGGAAAGCGGAAGCACACTTTCTTAGTTCGGCAATCTACGATGGAATAGTAAGAAGCTAACCCATCCATACCCATTATAACGTCAAACTCTACCATTTCTAGCTCAATAAGGTCAGTCAATGTGTTACGACCACAAACAGTCACTACACAGTCATAATAAATCCTTCTAGCCATAATAGATTCATCGGTTGGTGTAGACAATTCAAATGGTTTGTTCAACAATTTGGGTGTTCTCTTAAGCTTCTCAGCAACTAGTTGAGTGATATATGATAGTGTAGAACCAGGGTCAATTAATGCATATACATTATGTGAAAAGATGGACAATATACCTTTGACCACATCAGGTGAAGCTTCTAAATTTTGCCGACTCCCCGAAGCATAAGTGCGATTCTAGACTCCGCTAGAGCTAGCTGCCCCACTAACACCACTAACACGACCCATAGGTTCTTGTTGACCTCTACCTAATGGAGGAGCTGACGATGATGATGCAACAGCTGACCCAGTAGATTGTGCTATATCACCCATATGCCTCCTCGGGCAATCTTTTATCATATGCCCTGGCACACCACACCAATAACAAGGGTCTATCCCAACACGACATATACCTGAACGACTTCTTCCACACTATTTACAAGGTTGCCTAGGGATCATTTGCCAACCTACTGAATATCCTATTCTCCGTGTACCTTGTCCCTCATCTCATTGACCAAATTGATTACTTTTAGGCCCTTGAAGTTGTGGTGGAGCACTGGCTTCAGAGTAGGAGGATAATGGCCTAGGTGGTCTATTAGAAAACTAAGTCCTAAGGTCACCTTGGGGCGGAGTAAACTGCCCTATAGATCTGGACCTTTTGGCCTGCCCCCTTTCCAACTCTTGTGTGCTTCTTCTTTGCCTTTGATCCTCTGATTTCTGTACAAAAGCTTGCATTCTCGCTATATCCTTGTCTTTGTTCAAAGAAGCAATGGTACAGTCTCTGACCAGATACGTATCCAATCTATCCACATATCGATCAACTCTATCCACCATAGTAGCAACTACATTAGGAGCATACCTGGCCAGGGAATTAAATTGAAGCCTATACTCCCTCACGCTCATATACCTTTTGTGGAGGTTGAAGAATTGATCTGCACGGGCTTCTCGGATCTCTAGTGGCATGTAATGGTCAAAAAATGCCTTTTTAAACACCTTCCAGGTAGTTGGGGGTACATCTATATCCTTACATTGCTTCCAAGCTTCATACCACAATATAGCCACACCCTTCAACCTATATATCACTAACTCAACAGGTTTTGTACCACTCACATGCATAACATCTAAAGTGCGCTGAATCTGATCAATGAAGTTGGGGATCTTCATTAGGATCTGACCCAGTGTAGGATGGAGGGTCCAAATTAAGAAAATCTTGTATCCTTATACTAATTGCCCTATTCCTACCACCTGCACCTATAACCAGACCTTCCTGTCTTTATCCTTGGCTAGCAACTATACAGGTCAATAGTAGGATTGCATTTCTTAGATCCTGCACGGTAGCATCAATAGGTGGTTCTGGGGAATTTAACTATTTCCGGGTTCATCAGGAGCTGGAGGAGTTGGAAATGTCTGTGACAGAGACTCCTCTTGAACCTGATTTCGTCGTCTCTCCTTACAGCGTATAACATCCACCACTTCTACTCCCTTCCCTTTACCTTTATTTTGCCTGGTTTCTGGTATACTTGCCGTACAACACAATTTAAGAGTCAGACATAATGCACCTATTACACTTATGGCATGATCTAAAGAATGAAAAGAAAGTAACAACTCCTAAATGCCACGTAGCCTCCTGCTTAAAAATGTGGTGCACAACAAATCAATAAACAAGACTCTACATAGACACGGTTTTGTAGACTCCCTAGGAGGACCCGCTCTGATACCACTTCTGTCATGCCCAAAATCCCGTTAGGGCGGATGGCACCCGTTGCCGATGAGGCTCGGGAGAACTAACCTGTATCTATGCGCTTTCTATACATATTAAAAGGGATTTCTACATTTAACATTCCTTTAAGAAAATAAATAGTGAGAACAAGCCAAAAGAAAATGCATATGGCTAGGCCATTGGGGCCACGGTGTTTAAAGTACGAGACATGACCACACTTTAATTTACTTAGTCTACAAAATTTCTAGATAAGGAAAAGTATCTGATTAGGGTCGGCACAGGCCCCGCCTCGACTACTGTACAATAAAAAAAATAAGCTCTAGACACACATAAAAGCTCCGAAGAAACCTAGATCTTGGTAACAACAGTTGGGTATCCTATACTCCTACTGGGGAGATCTATTAGCACCTGTACCTGCAGCATGAAATGCAGGTCCCCCGTAATGGATATCAGTACGAGATATTGTACTGAATATCTAAGGTAGGAAATACTGTATACAAAGTAACAACTGAAATGAAACTATGCATTGGTATTGGATAAGAGACCACCTTTAGTTGTACTATGGGATAATGTACTTTATGTTCTTTTTATTACATTACCTTCATTGTATAATCCTTGCATTGCATGTAATACAAATGACCAGCTGATCAGTGGTAAAATTGTATCAGGATCGGCCCTGGCTAGCCTCATGCATAATCCCTCGGGCTAACACCAATGATAGGATCGACCCTAGCTAGGTGATTCTTCCACCCCACGGGCTACCACCCATCAATAAGTAATATACTTTTACTTTATCTTTCAATTACCTTTGAGATGATTCTTCTAGTGGTCGTAATATTGGAGATGTAGGATCGTAGATACAATATATGACATGTAAATAATCACAAAATAAAATACCATAATGAAAGGAGTAGGTTACACAACTAATGAAGTGCATAGGAAGTAGAACAACAAATGAACATTATTTAGTAGAACAAACTCGTGTATCTTGGTATCCAAGTATGTATGAAGATTTGAAGGTGATTATGTATGGGAGCATATGAAAATGTGAAAGATTGGAGACATGGCTATTTGTTATGTCGGAGTAGATAAGAGCCTCTATGTACCAAGGAAGAACCTAGGTTTCATGCCAAGTGATACAAAATCAAGTTGCCTTACATACCTTATTGTATGACCTTGTTACTATCTTGGAGTGACTACTTTTTCCCTCAAATATTTATCTACACTATATTAGGCAATAATAATAGTATGAGTAGCAAAGAAACACTTCTTGACAGCCCAATATCATAAAAACTAACACCCGGACAACAAGCTTTTAATTAGCGACCCAAGGGCATTTCTTCAACCTTTTCACTTATAATCATATCTTCTAACAACCGTTCTTATGTACATATCAGATACAACTTTTTTAAGGCCCTTAACAGTCTTGCAACAGCCCACAATGCAGAACACATAACAATTTTACGTAACACACAAACAGGCGACATAACGTTACACCCCTTCGCCATATTTCAATGTCAACAATCCCGAACCTGTTTCAACTTTACCCAAACTGTATCCAACGTTTTTTACATATAAAACCAGTCTTACAATAGTCCCAAATCAGGTGAAGGACGTGGAATAACAAATTACAATTATCAGCTCCTAAGTTTCTTTTAAGAGTACAATTACGACGTCCTACAACAACTCATCTTTGCAGACTGTAAATGTGGTGCAACAGCTTAGTTACATCACGAACAAACTATACTATGTTAAAAACATAAGGATTACTTCATAATTCAGCTAACCAAGAAGAGAAAATCCTCTTAAATAACAAGAAAAGTTCACAACAGTCCTTAGGACACATGCTGTCCAAATTTCCAGCAAAAACATACTAGCATATACTTCTTGATATTCATGGGATAAGTATAACAAATACATGGATATTTCCACTTAAAGTAGCCTTCAAGATATAGTTCTCCTTCAAGATCCCTAGAGGGTTGTGTAGTCTGCCTTTTGAAGTGAAATAAAGAGAGAAAAGGAGGCTTTAGGAAAGCTGGAAATTGCTCCAAAGTAAAATGATTTAAGGTGCTGCTTTTGAGCCCTTATAAAGGCTCTCTTTGGCCAAATTTCTTTATAACTTTTGACCACTTATTAAAACTTATTAATAGCCTTGTGATGAAGCAGCTCAGCCATTACACTTGGGCTAAATGGGTCTCAAAGTTTATGGGCCTTGGCTGCCCATTTTCCGAATTCCTCTTAGTTAGTTTTGGGCCAAAATAGTCAATTGGGTTATGCTATACTTGGGACCTTTTTAAAATTCTTCTTGGATTGAAAATAAGGTCCATTTATGATGGTAAAACATGGGCTAAAGTTACACCCTTAACCCGAACTTTATTCATAACCAGACTTGGACAAATTCGACGTCAAGCCTCGTCTTCGTTTAGCTAGCAAATTCAAGCTAAGGAAGTAGGTGACTCACCTGCTAGCTTCTTAAGTCCTACAAGCACCTCAATTTTATCACTTTGTTTAGGGCCGTGATCTCCTCAATTTGACACAAAACATGTATACGCTAGACCTTCTTAAGCGTTAGACGCATATATCGCCCTGTAACATGATATTCAAGCACATCTAGAAATTTGCGCTAATTTCAAAAGCCATATCATGTTTCATTTGCATAGCTCTAGTATTGTAAGATGTGGGGTGTTAAAATTTGGGGAAGGCAAATGTGGTAGCCGATGCTTTGAGTCATAAGGCGATTATGAATACTGGTGATCAAGTTGTGGTAAGTCAAGGAGTGGCTAAAGATATACGTCAACTAGCCAGTTTGGGAGTTCACCTTCTTGAAACTCCAAAGGAAAGGGTTATTTTACATAATATAGCAGCGTCCTCATTACTAATGGAGGTGAAAGCAAAACAGTTCGAGGATCTTGTTTTATGACGACCTAAGGACAAGGTGAGTCAGGGCATAATAAAGGGCTTTGACCTTACACAAAATGGAGTAATTTATTGCCAAAATAGATTATGTGTGCCTAATATTAATGGATTAAGAAAGAGGATAATGGAAGAAGCCCATCATTCCCGATATTCAATCCATCCAGGATCAACTAAGATGTACCATGACATGAAGGGAATGTTTTGGTGGGAAGGCATGAAAAAGGACCTTGCAGAGTTTATGGCTCAATGTCCAAATTACCAACAAGTAAAAGTAGAACACCAAAAGTCAGAAGGTTATATGCAATGTATAGAGCTTCTAACATGGAAGTGGGATATAATTAATATGGATTTTTTTACCGGGTTGCTCGCTCATTTTAGAAGTTTGACTCCATATGGGTATTAGTTGAAAGACTCATAAAGTCAACACACTACTTGCCAGTCAGGAGTGATTATACAACTAAAGAGTTTGCCAAGTTATACCTTAAAGAGATAGTCAGGAAACATGGAGTCCCAATCTCTATTATCTTCGATCTGGGGGATCAATTCACTACAAAGTTTTGGAAGTCCTTCCAAACAAGTTTAGGGACACAGGTGAATTTGAGTATAACATTCCACCCTTAAACAAATGGTCAAGCAGAACGCACCATTTAGACACGTGAAGATATGTTGCGAGCTTGTGCATTGGACTTTAAAGGTAGTTGGGTGGACCACTTGCCATTTATTGATTTTGCCTATAATAATAGCTACCACTCAAGTATCAAGATGGCCGCTTATGAAGCCTTGTATGGATGGAAATGTAGATCTCCAATTGGATGGTTTGACGTGGGTGAAACCATCTTTCTTTGGCCAAATCTAGTACAACAAGACATAGAAAAGGTTAAGGTAATACAACAACGGCTAGAAACAATCCAAAGTCGTCATAAATCATATGAGAATGCTAGAAGGAGAGGACTGGAATTCCCAGTAGAGGATTAGGCAATTTTAAAGGTGTCTCCAATGTAAAGGGTTATGAGGTTTGGTAAGAAAGGAAAACTAAGCCCACGCTATATAGGGCCATATAAAATTATTAAGATGTTCGGGCAGCTTGCATATGAACTAGAGCTACCCCAAGAGCTTTCAATGGTTCATCCAGTTTTTCATGTCTCAATGCTTCAAAAATGCATAGGTGACCCATCCAGTCACTCCTATTGAAGACGTGCAGGTTACAGAAGATCTCACATATGAAGAGGTACATATATCTTTTCTAGATCGTCAAGTTATAAAGATAAGAAATAAAGAAATAACTTTAGTAAAAGTACTTCGGAGAAACCAGCAAGCAGAAGAAATAACATGGGAGGCGAGGATGCAATGAAATAAAAATACCCTTACTTATTTGAAGCTAAAGAAGAAGTCGAACATGCAGAATTGGGACACTAATAGGTACGTGTGATTGAATACTTTGTGTGTTGTTAAAAGTTTGTGTAAGTAAAGGTTTAAACTTAGTTAAGCTATCCAATTATGCTAACATTCAAGGACGAATGTTCCTAAGGTGGGGAGGATGTAACAACTGACATCTTACAATACTATTACTATGCAAATGAAATATTATATGGCTTTTCAAATTAGCGCCTATTTATTAAGTTTTAAGTCAAATTGATGAGATCATGACCTTAAACGAGGTGAAGAAGTGAGGTGCTTGTACGATTTAGGAAGCTAGCATGTGAGTCACCTACTTTCTTAGCTTAAATTTTCTAGCTAAACGGAGACGAGGCCCGATGACGAATTTGTCCAAGTCCGATAATGAATAATGTTTGTGTTGAGAGTGCAATTTTAGCCCGTGTTTTACCATTGTAAATGGACAATACTTATAGCCCATGACGAGTAATAAAAGGGCCCAAGTACATCACAATCCACTTGGCTAATTGGGCCCAAACTAACTAAAGAGGAATTAGGAAAATGGACAGCCAAGATCCATCAACTTTGAGACCGATTTAGGCCAAGTGTGTGAAGCAAGATGCTGCCTCACCAGCTTATTAATATGTGGTAATATGTGGTTAAAAAGTCAAGAGAAATTAGGATAAAGACATCCTTTAAAAGGTCTCAAAAACAGCCCCTTAAGTCATTTTTCTTTGCAACAAATTTGCAACTTCCTAAAGACTCATTTTTTTTCACTTTACTTCACCTCACAAGGAAGCCAATACAACCCTCTAGGGTACTTGAAGGAAACATAAATCTTGAAGGCTAAGGTAAGTGGAAATATCCATGTATTTGTTATTCTTATCACATCACAAACAAGAAATATATGCTAATTATGCTTGTGCTGCAAATTTGGACAGCCTGTGTCCTAAGGATTGTTGTGAACGTTTCTTGTTATTCAAGGGGATTTTCTCACCTTGGTTGGCTGAATTATGAAGTAAGAATCATGTTTTTAATAAGTTATAGTTTGTTATTGATGTAACTTAGCTGCTACACCACTTTTACAGTCTGCAAAAATGAGTTCTTATAGGATATTGCAATTATGTTCATAGTACGAACTTGTGGGCTGATTGATGGAAGACCATTGCCTCACGTCCTTCATGACTGCTTTGGTACTATTCTGAGACTATTTTAAGTTTTTTTTATGTATATGTGTTGAAGACAGTTTGGGTAAAGTTGAAACATGTTCGGGATTGTTGACGTTGAAATGTAGCGAAGGGATGTAACGTTCTGCCTCCTATTTGTATGTTGTGTAAAATTATTATATGTTGTCCTTTGTGTGCTATTGTAAGACTATTATGTTACTAAAACAGGTTGCACATAATATGTATATGAGCATGTGTATTAGAAAGTATGATTAGAGGTGGAAAGGTTGAAAGAATATTCTTGCGGTTTACAATTATACGCTTGCTGCCCGTATGTTATTTTTCCTATGAGATTGGGTTGCCAAGATGTACTATTGGATACTAATGCTAGTTTTATCATCTACTATATTGTAGATAATTATTTGTAGTAAGGGAAGGTTATCTCGAGGTAATAGCAAGGTCGTACAGTGAGGTATGTAAGGCTACTCGATTTTGTATTACTTGCCATGAAATCTAGATTCTTCCTTGGCATATAAAGGCACTTACCAACTCCGACATAACTATTAACTGTGTCTCCACTCTTTCACATGTTTATATGCTCCCATATATAGTCACCTTCAAATGAGCATACATATGTGGATACCAACTTACATGGGTACTTGTTGCTAAATAAAGTTCACGAGTTGTTTCATATCATACGCATTTCATTATTGTGTAATGTACTCTTTTCATTGTCATATTATCTTCTATGATTATTTATATATCACATTCTACATCTACAATCCTATAGCTCCAATATTGTGACCACCAAAACAATCATCTCAAAGGTAACTAAAAGATAAAGTAAAGTATATTGCTTGTTGATCGGTGGCAACCCGAGGACTAAAGAGCTAATTTCATTCTGAGCTCCATTGTAGAATTCGGACCTAACCATTAAGTAAGAAGGTGGAAGAATCCCCTAGCCAGGGTCCATCCTATAACGGGGGGTAGCCCAAGGGGTTAAAGGAAAAGCGTAGCCAGGGTCAATCCCAATATAGATTTACCACTGATCAGCTGGTCGTTTGTATTACATGATGTGCACAAATTATACAATAAAGGTAAAGTAATAAAAAGAACATAAAGTACATGATCCCATAGTATAACTAAGGGTGGTCTCTTATTTGACACTAGTGCGTAGTTTCATTTGAGGAGTTACTTCATATACAGTATTTCCTGCCTTACATATTCAGTACATTATCTCGTACTGATGTTCCTTACTGGGGACCTCCATTTCATGTTGCAGGTACATATGCTAGCGGAACTTCCCAATAAGAGTATAGGATATCCAGCTGTTGTTACCAAGCTCCAGGTTGCTTTTCGGAGCGTTATGTGTCTAGACCTTATATTTTTTTTGTATTGTATAGTTAGTCAAGGAGGGGTCAGTCCTGACCCTTATTAGATACTTTTCCTTATCTAGTGGCTTTGTAGACTATGTAAATTAAATTGTGTTCATGTCTCGTACTGTAGACACCATGGCCCAAACGACCTAGCCATATGCATTTCCTTTTGGCTTGTTATTACTATTTACTTTCTTAATTGCATGTTGAATGTAGAAATTCCTTATAGTATGTATAGAAAGTGCATAGGTACAGGTTGATTCTCTTAGGCCTTATTGGTAATGGGTGCTAGTCCGCCTTAACCGGATTTTAGGCGTGACACACCTCTCTTTCCAAGAGTTGCTTTGGTGGTCCATTATTCGTTGGCATACCTATCCTACTTTCATAGATAATGTTATCACCTTAGGGTGGGATTTTTTATTATCCAACATCTTGGCTGGTGATAAGATAGACTAGGCCCGGATCCTCTCAGAGCAGATCCACGAGGCCGTCATCCGGACGAACACCTCACTACCATTTCCTGTTTTGATTCATTTCTTATGCAGTGCGACGGATGTTCCTATTGACCCCCATTGGCACTAGCACATAGAGGGTACACACAACATGGATCCCATCTTGATAAAGGCTGACGAGAACTCGGTGGCCTTACCAAGAGTAACTCCTCCCATTTCAGAGCCATTCCCAGTAGAGCCCCGACTCATAGTGCACCTCCAACTGCTATAGGCACTACTTTAGTTACTAAAGATTCCACTCCAACTGTGGAGATAGAGTTCACACCATTCTCTATTATTCCAGCAACAGCAGCACCTGCATTACAGGTTGATTCTCTTACTTCTGTTGTTGCTTTTCAGGCATTATTACGCATGGTGTCTACCGCGATGTCCAAACTTCAAGCTCTATCTGCACGGCTCAGACCTTGGGTTGACCAGACCATATGGGACTTAGAGGAGAGGATGAAGGCATTCACCCGCAATCTGGTAGATGAGAGAGTTAGAGCGGTGGATGGGAGAGTAAATGCTTTCGAGGCAAGAGTCCAATAGAGACTTGAGGGCATCAAGCCTACTAAAAAAAGTGCGGTGACTAAAATGCTGGGAAAGTTTAATGTCGAGTTATTGTAGATGTTGGCAACTCCTGTTGGAGAGCCTGAGGTGGTACCGGCGGGCAATGAGGCATTCGAGTGGCTAGCCAACCATTCAGACATCCGTAAGAAGAGGCCCCTTAAGCATGATGATGATCTAAAGTCGACTTATAAGTGGCAAAGACCAAAGGAGGAGCCCATACACGAGGCGATAGTGTAGGAGTCGCTATTGTTGGCGGCTATTCAGTGAGTTCGAGAGCAGCACACCAGACATGGAGAGGGTTGTTTTGGTATACTTTGTCCTTTTGTTAGACACTTTTTCTGATTATTTTGGTTTTGAATGTTTGTGTTGAATGATTTTTGTTAGTTTGATTTTGGATATTATTATTTAAATATTAGTTTTAACGTGTATATATATCTATGTTATGTTTGCGTATTTTCGTATTCTATGTATTTTTACTTTAAGGACAAAGTTTCCTATTTTTGTAAGGTGTGGGAAGTTACGGATTATGGTGAAGTTTGAGTAACATGGAGTCCATAACTTCCCTTTCTTTTATGCCAAGGTTTTCTAGCCGTGGTTCTTTTTCCTTGTAGATATTTACTTTTCTGTTAAACCAACATGATTAGGTAGTGTAGGTAATGTGTAAATTCATAGTAGAGTTATCTATTGGCATATACATAGTGTTTAGATGTGTTTTAAAGGTTTGATGAAAAACTTATGTACCCTCAAAATATTTTAGATTGTGGTTGTTGATGCATTCTTACATTTTTGAGTATCTGGCCATGTTTGTGCTAATATTTTGAAGTTAAGCTGCGGCTGAAATGATTACCTATGAGTCTATACTTGATTGTGGATGCAATGCCATGTGTGTTGTAAGGTTATTTTGCTACATTAATGCATCTTGTATGGACTCAGAACTTGCCTTAGTACTCTAAGATTGGTTTGGTGATGTGGTGGATATGGAAAGGAGCTTAGGCCTTTGTTCTTTGAGTGAACCCACTTTTGGCCTAAATGACCCACCAGATGAGATAGTGAATCCCTTGTTCCAAATTTTTGAGCTTCTCATGTACTAATTCTTTCTTGACATCTTGCTAGCTCAACCTTGTTTGGTGAAATGCTTTGATTTTGGCCCTGGTGTATCGTTGGACATGTGAACCTTAATTAAGGCTAAAAGCCTAAGTTGCGGGTGGCTACAAGATGTGGCCCTGGTTTGAGGAATAGATATTATGTACTTAATCTAAAGCTAGAAGTCTAAGTTGAGGGTGACCCATATAGTGGTAAAGTTATGACAATGAGGTGGTTGGTTGGGGAAAAAAGAAAGAAATGAAAAATCAATGAGTCAAGTGAAGAGAAAGAAAAGTTAAGTTCCTTGAATTGAGAAAAAGTAGCAAGAATTGAGTTCAGAAATAAGGCCTAGTTGAAAATAGAAAGAAAAAACTCGAGAAAAGTTCAAAACAGGAGAATATGGGTGGATTTATTGATAAGGGTTGTATTATACAAGAACAAAATGCTGGTAAACATGGTCAAGGATAGCTTTTCGTCACTACTTTCCTAAAATGCCATACCGAAGCTCCCTGAACCTATGTTACAAGCCCATAAGTCCTAACGTGATCAAAATCCATTTTATCACCAAGCCAGAAGATGAGTACAGAGGAAAGCCTATAGTGTTAGTCAGTATGCATGAATGTCAATTATGATATTGAGAATGCTTCCTCAGTACCTGAATTCTAAATGCTTTTTGAGTAAGTATGAGGGACTTCTTTCCAATGAGGGCATTTGCACTTGAGTACCATATGACTATACCAACGATTGTGGATGGTGGATGCTCCTTAGATTTTCATAGTTGGATTGTCAGGTATCTCATTATATTCTGGTTTTGCTTAATAACTTTGCAATCCTATTTTGCAAATGGTAGTTGGGTACCTGAATCAAAGGAGTTGTTGTATATGCCATTAGTGTAGCTCCTATATATTTCTCATTGTCTACTTAGATTGCGTCATTGCTTGAGGACAAGCAACAATTCTAAGTTGAGTGTGTTGATGTGCTGTCAAAATACAACACATTTGATGCCCAAAACAAGGGATTTTGTGGGTTCTTAATGTGACTTTTTATGATTTTTTGTGTTGTTCTTGCAGAAAATTAAGGTTGGCATGATTTTGAAGAAAAGTTGCAGGTTTTTGCTGAATGATAGAATATACGAGCTCAACTACGAGTCATTGCCCAAGCTACGAGTCGGAGGGTGTGTCGTAGCAAGAAATAGAGACCAAAATTTAGAAAAATACTCAGTGAAGGTCACTCCTACTAGGCCATCCCACGAGTCGTAAGTCTCACCACGACTCTTATAGGTGGACTTGTAGCAGGAATTACAGAGCAAAAATGTTGGACTAAGAACTAAAGGCCAAGACTATGAGAGGAATATATGAGTCGTAGGTCAAGCAATGAATCGTAGCTGTGGGTCATACTAGTTCAGCCCAAGATGCCAAGAACCTGATACCAGACCCCAACAGCGACTTGTAGTCACCCTACGAGTAGTAGCTGCAAGGCATACTAGCTGCCAATTGTCTTTTTTGTGTTATTTTTGTGGTTTATTTGTATACACTAAAAATATATTAAGTTAGGTTTTTATGAGGAGATTCCAGATTTTAGAAGATAGGACTTGTCTTTGAATGTTCTCTCAAGAATATTTCAGGGTTTTAGATTAGTTTATTATTCTCTCATTGAAAACCCATTTTGGGTAATGCAAACCTTGCTTTGTGTTCATTGTTGATCAATCAAGCTTTTGGGTTTGCAAATTGTGGTGCCTAACTCTTTACTATTTTTGGTAAAATTTTCTCTTATGTCTTCACAAGTAGCTAAGCACCCACAACTTGGGGTTGTCGGAATCATGGGTAGAAATAACCTAGATTTATCCCATTTCTATGGTTGGGGTTTGCATGTGTTGTCTATTTCGCTTCATTATGATTGTCGTTTAGTGGTGGCCAACACCAAACTCCGCCTAATATCACTAGCCCAACAAAGGTAGTGACGAATAGGAAATGGGAAGTAGGTGACATGATTCGATTGATGTGTTCTCGTCTAATCAACCAAACTAGACCAAAGTTAAGTGTTTCCTAGCCCAAGTTGTCCCTAAAATTGAGTGTTTCCTCACGTCTTAGTTTAATGTTTATTCTATTTTGTTCTTGAATCACACACACCCCCCCCCCCCAATTTTGAGATTTTAGTTATTTATGCTTGTAATGATTAGTAGTGGATTCTTGTAGTGAAACCTTGTATTCCCTGCGTATTTGACACTAACCTTCGGCTAGGTTAATTACTTACGGCGACAGCTTTCTTGTTTGAGCATGAATATCATCAGTTAGTACGTTGGAATGTATTAAGTATGTAGGATGCAATGTAACAAGAGATAGGCAACACAATCAAAATGCAAAAACTTAGGCAATAATAAGCAAATAGCAATATGGCATGCCTGGATGACGTTTAGAGTAACTCATACTTACATAGGGTATAATACATGTATAAAGAGAGATGATTAACATAGGATATCCAAGGCCTAATACCCTCTTTGATAGGCAAATGAGGTACAAATCCCTCAATATGGTTATTGTTGTACCAACCCCTTAACATGGTTATTGGGGTACATACCCCCAAATCCGGTAGCACGGTCCTACTACCTCCTGAGCGAGGCAATCGAGGTACATAAACCCCCAATCTGGTAGCATGGGCCTACTACCACCCGAGCGACGCAATTGAGGTATAACCCTTCAGTATGGTTATTGGGGTACATACCCCCCAATCCAGTAGCATGGGCCTACTACATCCTGAGTGAGGCTTGGTCAACTCATAATACTATAGACCAAAATAAAATATACATACATTCTTTTCATAATCATAAAGTCATTTAAATCATAAGCCATACTTTAGACCTTTAACAACTCAAGAATCTATAACCAGACATTTTATCAAATATTTGATATGTGTGTAATGCTAGTGTAAAATCATACAATTCATGAGTGAAATCATGTAAGAAAATCCAATGTAAACCACCCACCAACACTTGTTAATACCATCAAGCAACATACATCAAAAGCCTTCATCAAATCTCAAGATAGATCCAAGATCCATAGCTTAAAACATGCTTAAAGAGTCACACTTTTATGAAAACCCAACATAGTTCATAGTCAAATTCATAGTAAGTAATATCCAAAAGTAAATCAACTTAAAAATATGAGATTTAGGTAAAAAGGGATCTAGGGAACCATGGTGAAAGGACCCAATTGAGGTAAATTTTACACTGGTCTGACGACTGTGCGTTGTGGTACCATCGCGGATCACCATTGTTTATGCAATCTTTGTAAAATCAAATTTCGCTACGTTTGCTCTAAGATTTAGATTAGACCCATTTTCCACTCAATTTTGCCCACCGATCAAGAATATGAAGTCAAATTTTTGATATCATGCACAAATTTTACGATATATGGAAATTACTATTTTAGACACTTTTGAGGCACATTTTCGAGCACTTTTTGGGGTTGATTAACTTTAAATTAATAGTCATGCATAATCAATCAACATGTCATAAAACCCTAACATAACTTGTGCTCATAATCCATAATAAAAGATACCCGTAGATGATACAAGTTGAAAACATGCAATTTTCATAAAAAGGACGATTAGATTCTATAGGTTAAAGGACCCCATGGGTGAAACCCACATACCTCAAACTTGGGTTTTCTTGAGATGAGCTTGAAGAGAATCCTTGAGTTCCTAATTTAAGCTTGAAATCCTTGAAGTTTGAATGCGATATTTGGTTAAGTCTTAGAGAGGTTTTTGAGAGGGTCTTGAGTGATATAGAGTTGAAAAATGGCTGTGATATTGAGATTTTCACGCATGGTGTTTTGACGACTAACTGGGAATGGGTCTATGACCCTTATGATGTTCACGCTCCAATAAGAAAGTGATCACTGTCAGCAATTAACCTAACCAAAGGTTACGGTCAAATCCACAGAGAATACTGGGCTTGACTACAAGAGTCCACTACTAATCATTTCTAGCATAGATAACTAAAATCTCTAAATTGTAGGGGTGGGGGTGTGATTCAAGAATTAAAGAGAATACACATTAAACAAAGACACAAGGAAACAGTCAATTTTAGGGACAACTAGGGAATCGTGTTCACCATGGTTTATTGACTTGATTACCCTAGGTAACATAAGTACAATGGGAAATTCGCATACAGGATGGTAACTTAGGTTCTTCTAGCCCTCTTAGGTTCTTCTAGCCCTCTTCTGAAGGTGAAGGTCGAATTTCACCAAGGCACTTGGTCGGCCACCATGACGTGCTAATTAACCATTACTTCCCCTTGGTCATGTTTGGTTGATTAGACTAGAACACATCAATCGAATCCTGTCATCTACTTCCCTTTTCTTATTCGTCACTACTTTGGTCGGGCTAGTGATAGTAGGCGGAGTTTGGTGTTGGCCACTACCAAATGACAATCATAATGAAGAGAAATAGACAATACATGCAAACCCCAAACGTATAAATGTAATAAACCTAGGTTATTTCAAATCAACTGCCTATGATTCCTACAACCCCAAGTTGTGGGTGCTTAGATACTCATGGCTAATGAAAATCAAGAAAACATGCTAATACAAGACATAAATGAGAGTTTTACCAAAAGTACTGAAGAATGTAGGCACCACAGGTTGCAAACCCAAAAGCTTGATTGATCAACAATGAATACAAAGCAAGATTTGCGATCTCCAAAATGGGTTTTCCAAGAGAAAATGATAAACTAATCTAAAACCCAAAAATATTCTTGAGAGAATAATCAAAGGCAAAGTCCCTCTTCTAAAATCTAGAATCTCCCTATAAAAACTAAACTAAATTTTATTTATAGTGTTAACAAATAAACCCTAAAAATAATGCAAAAAAGATAGTTAGCAGATGCTAAGCCCTGCAGGCACAACTCATATGGTGACCTACGAGTCATAGTCGGGGTCTCGTATCAGGTTTTTGGCATCTTGGAGTTAATTGGTATAATGCATAGGTATGAGTTATTGCTTGAGTTATGACACCTATGTTCCTCTTGTAGTCTTGGCCTCAGTTTTTGGTCCAATATTTTGGCTCTCTGATTCTTGCTAAGAGTCCACCAATACGATTCATAGTGCAACTTACGACTCATAGGATGGCCTCGTAGGGTTGACCTCCACTTAGCAGATTTCTAAATTTTTGTTCTCTATTTCTTGCTACGATACACCCTATGGTTCGTAGTTTGGGCTATGACTCGTAGATGAGCTCGTATGTCCTATGATTCAGCAAAATCTGCAATTGTTCTTCAAAATCATGCCACCCTAACTTTTTTGCAAGAACAACACAAAAACACATAAGAACCATAAAAAGTCGCATTAAGAACTCACAAAATCCTTTGTTTTAGGCATCAACTGTGCTGGATTTTGACAACACATCAACACTCTCAACTTAGAATTGTTGCTTGTCGTCAAGCGACAACTCAATCTACACAGACAAAGAGAAATATGTAGCAGCTATGCTAATGGCATTTCCAACAACTCTTGTGATTTAGGTACCTAACTACCATTTTCAAAACAGGATTGAATGGTCATTAGGCAGAAACAGAACATAATGAGACACCTGGCAATCCAACTATGACAAGCTAAGAAGCATCAACCATCCACAATCACTAGTATAGTAATATGCTACTCAAGTAGTGAAAATGCCCTCACTAAAAAGAAGTCACTCATACTCACTTAAAAAGCATTTAGAATTTAGGGACAGAGGAAGGATTCTCACTCTTACAATTTAAATTCATGCATACATACTGATACCATAAGCTTGCCTCTATACTTATCTTCTAGATTGGTCATAAAGCAGATTTGGATCACTTTAGAACTGAAGGGCTTGTAACATAGGTTCAGGGGGCTCTAGTATGACATTTTAGGCAACTAGTGACTAAAAGCTATCCTTGAACCATGTTTACCAACACTTTTTCTTTCATAATCCAACCTTATTCAATAAATCCACCCTTATTCTCCTGTTTTGAACTTTTCTCGAGTGCTTTGTTTCTATTTTCAGTTGTGCCTTATTTCCGAACTCAATCCTTGCTACTTTTTCTCAATTTAAGGCACTTTCTTTTTCTTTTTCTTCGCTCGTCTCATGTTTTTTTTTACTTCTTTTTTTATTCCCCAAGTAACCACCTTATTGTCATTACTTTACTACAATAAGGGTCACTCTCATCTTAGTCTTTTAGTATGAGATGTGGTACACAATATATAATCCTCAAAACCAGGGCCACAACTTGTAGCAACCCTCAACTTAGGCTTTTAGCCTCAATTAAGGTTCACATGTTTAAGGATAGACCAGGGCCAATATCAAGGTATTTCATCAAACAAGGTTAAGTTTGCGAAGTGTCAAAAAAGGAGTACATGAGAAGCTCAACAACTAGGAATAAGGGATTCTCTCACTCATTTTGTGGGTCATTTAGGCTAAAAGTGGGTTCACTCAAAGAGCAAAGGCACGATCCTTTCCATATCAACCACATCACTAAATCAATCTTAGAGTACTAAGGCAAATTCTGAGTCCATACAAGATGCATTAATGCAACAACTAAGCCCACAATACACATGGTATTACATCCGCAATCAAGTATAGACTCATAGATCATGCTTTCAGCCTCAGCTTACCTTCACAATATCAGAATAAACATTGCTAGATACTCAAAATGTATGAATGCATCAAAAACTACAATCTCAAAAATTTTGAGGGTACTCAAATTTTTTTCAAAACTATAAAACTCTATTAAAAACTATGTATATGCCAACAGATAACATTGTTATGAATTTACACCTTATCTATACTACCTCAACATACTGGATAAACAGAAAATTAAATATCCACAAGGAAAAAGAATCACAACAAGAAAACCTTGGGATAAAAAATAAGGGAAGCTATGGACTCGAGGTTACTTAGTCTTCACCTTAATTCATAACTTCCCACACCCCACCGAAATAGGATACTTTGTCCTCAAAGTAACAATACATAGAGATGGTGCAAGGAGCATACCTTGGGTTGCCTTCCAGGAAGCGCCTGGTTTATTGTCGCGACACTACAGAAAGCTTTTATGCTCATGCGTCATCAACATCCCAATCTTCCACTGTTTATTTTCTTCCATGTCACCCATGTACCATTTGACCCTCTGACCATTGACTTTGAAAGTGTTTCCATCCCTGTTTTCTAACTCGATGACGCTATGACTAAAAATCTGCACTACTCTAAATGGCCCCATCCACTTAGATTTGAGTTTTCCAGGAAACCACCTCAACCCTAAGTTGTAGAGCAATACCATGTCTCCAAGGGCAAATTGGCGATGTCAATTCTGTGATCATGATAAACTTTCATTCGTTGTTTGTACAAGGCAAAGCTCTCAGATGCACGCAATCTGAATTCATCAAACTCATTTACTTGCATCAACCTAGAAGTTTGCCAATCAAGATTCAGCTTCTTCAATGCCCATAATGCCTTGTGCTCAAGTTCAACTGGCAGGTGATGGGCCTTCCAAAACACCAGTTGATAAGGGGACATCCCGATAGGAGTTTTGACGGCGGTCTGGTAGGCCCATAAAGCATCATTCAACTTCCTTGACCAATCAATGCGATTCACATTTACCATTTCAGATACGATTTGCTTTATTTCTTTATTTGATACTTCCATTTTCCCACTAGTTTGGGGATGATATGGGGTTGCCACACAGTGTTTCACACTTTATATTTCAATGAGAGCTTTGAACAATCGATTGCGAAAATGAGAAACTCCATCACTGATAATTTCCCGAGGAGTACCGAACCTGGAGAAAATGGTTTTTCTGAGAAACTCGGTAACATTCTTACCCTCATTGTTTGGTAGAGCCACGACCTTCACCCACTTAGAGACATAATCAACTGCAACCAGAATGTACTTGTTACCATGAGAGCTGAAAAAGGGTCCCATAATATCAATGCCCTAAACATCGAATAGTTTTATGACCAAAATAGGATTTAGAGGAAGTTCGTGCCTTCGTGAAGCTCTGTCCTATCTTTGACATCTTTCACAAGACTTTACATAATCATAGGCATCTTGATGTATAGACGGACAATAGTATCCACACTGCAACACTTTGGAAGCTGTTCGAGCTCTACTGTGATGGCCACCTATGAATGAAGAGTGGCATTCTTGAAGAATGCTCATCATTTCCACTTCTGGAACACGTTGATGGATGATTACATCCACAAAATGTGAAATAAATATGTCTCATCGTAGAAGAACTTCTTAACATCATGCATAAACTTGTGACGTTGCTTCTTGTTCAACTCAGGTGGCTCACCAAGTAGTTAGCATAGTTTGCAAACCAAGGTATAAGATCATGTGAGGCTGCCAAAACTCTCTCATTAGGGAATGACTCATTTATGTCAAGATCTTCATCAAACATCACCATAGTTTCATCTTTCAATCTAGAGAGATGATCCACTACTTGATTTTTTGACCCCTTTCTGTCAATGACATCAAAGTTAAACTCTTGCAAGAGAAGTACTCATCTGATCAATCTTGCTTTTGCATCCTTCTTGGCCATCAGATATTTGAGCGCCACATGGTTTGTATGCATGATCACTTTTACCCCCAATAAGTATGACAAGAATTTTTAAAAAGTAAAGACTAAGGCAAGCAATTCTTGTTCGGTCATTGTATAGTTTTTCTGGGCCACATTTAATGATTTGCTGGCATAATAGATCGGATGCGAAATTCTCTCCCTTCGTTGCCCCAACACCACACCTAGTGCAACCCCACTTGTATCACATATTAGTTCAAATGGTTGTGACCAATCTTGACCCACAATAATAGGTGTTGTGGTCAGCCTTTTTTTCAATTCTTCAAAGGCATGCATGCATGCATCATCAAACACAAACTTGGCATCTTTCTCCAACAACTTACACAATGGTTATGAGATCTTGAAATAATCCTTTATGAAGCAGCGGTAGAATCCGGCATGGCCTAGAAAGCTCCTAATACCTTTTACCAAAATTGGTGGTGGCAATTTCTCTATAACCTCTATTTATGCTTTATCCACCTCGATTCCCTTGCTTAAAATCCTGTTGCCAAGTACGATGCTTCATTGACTATAAAATGGCATTTCTCCCTATTTAGCACAAAGTGACTTTCAATGCACCTTTGCAACACATCACACAAATGTAACAAGCATTCCTCAAAAGACTGGCCAACAACACTAAAATCATCCATGAACACCTCAATAGAGCTCTCAACCATGTCTTGGAAGATAGACATCATGCATCTCTAAACTGTTGTTGAAGCATTACATAGTCCAAAAGGCATTCTCCTAAATGCAAAGGTACCATAAGGACATGTGAAAGTCGTCTTCTCCTTGTCCTCGAGTGCATTAACAGTTTGATTGTACTCGGAATATCCATCAAGGAAACATTACCATTCCTTCTTTGCCAATCCATTGAGCATCTGATCCATGAAGGGCATAGGAAAATGATCTTTCTCGATAGAAGCATTGAGCTTTCGATAATCCATGCATACTCTCCATCCGATGACTAGTCTCATAGGGATCAACTCATCCTTAGCATTAGGCACCACTATGATACCTCTCTTTTTCTTGGAACACACTGTACTAGACTTACCTAATCACTATCGGCAATTGGGTAGATTACTCTTGCATCTAATCACTTGATGATTTATTTCCTCACTGCCTCTTGCATTTGGGGGTTCAACCTTCTTTGATGCTCAATACATGATTTATAACCCTTGACTAGTTGAATCTTTTGAGTGCATATCCCAGGGGGTATGCCAATGATGTCTGCAATTTTGTCCACCCAATAGCCCTTTTAAACTTCTTGAGAGCTGAGACAAAGGGCTCTGCTTGAGCCTCACTGAAATCTACTGCAATGACAACAGGCAATATACTCTTCTCTCTTAAGTATGCGTATTTTAGATGTGATGGTATTGCCTTCAAATCTAACTCCAGTGGCACTTCTACAGAAGGCTTAGAAGGTGGTGTTTCCCTGTTGCATAAATCTGACTGCAACCTTGCTTGTTACCTCAGCCCAAATGACACCCCAAGAGAATTTATTGTCTCCTCATAATGAGGAATGTTGTCACCATCAAAACTCATCAACACAATTGCCAAAGGATCGACTTCGAGCCTTAATTCTATTGGGATCTCCACTTCAGTGTCCTCACCCATTGAGATCGTTGAAATGACCTGGAACTCAGAATTCTTTCCATCATGTTGACCCACATGGAACAAAGCTGCCTCTTCTCCAAACCTGAAAGTGAGTAGGCTCTTTTCCATATCAACTAATGCTCGACCCGTGGCTAAGAAAGGTCTTCCCAATATAATAGGCACTGCAAAATCAACCTCATAGTCAAGTATTACAAAATCTATAGGAAATGTAAATTTGTCTACCTTTACCAACACATCATATAGTATCCCCACAGGCTTCTCGACTGTTCTGTCTGCCATCAATAACCGCATCTTCGTAGGAACAAGGCTTCCCAACTTGAGCTTTCTGAACACAACAAGAGGCATCAGGTTAACGTTATCCCCTAAATCACATAGCGCTTCAGCAAACTCATGTTCTCATATAGTGCATGATATGGTGAATGCACCTGGGTCTTCCCGCTTTTTCACCAAAGACTTTGTAGTGTAGACACTACAATGTTGAAAATTTTGAGAGAGGTCTTGGCTCACTTTTTGCTTCTTCTTGACTAGATATTTCATCCGTTTGGCATGACCCAACATCTTCGTAAGAGCTTCCATTATGGGGATATCTACAAACAATTTCTTAAGCATTGCCCTGAACTGCTCAAACTTACCTTCCTCCTTCCCCTTCCCAAGTATTTGAGGAAAAGGAGGATAGGGGCCTTGGAAAGCTTTCATATTTCTTAGGTTGCTCATAAGTGTTGTATGCCTTTGTTTCCTCATTCACTCTCTTCCTATGATTTCCATTTTCAACCATTGGCATAAGGGAATCCATTGTGCTTTTTCTACTCTGGGTCATGACCGCCATGTATTGCCCTTCATTTTTAGTATTTTGAACCCCATTGCTCTGTAAGATGCCATTTTGGCATTAGTTCAATCGTGAAGAAACTTGTCCAAAGTTGTTCAGGTTGCTTAATCGCCACCGAGTGAGACTCTATTTTTTGGTTAATACTTGAAATATCCACTTTCATTCCCCTGAGAGTCTTATCTTGGTGGTCCGCTCTCTTTAATAACTTTTCGAGCATCTTTTCGATCCTGGAGTTGCTTGGTCCAGCATTATGATTGTGAGATAGCACATAAGGACCATACCTTTAGCCCTCTCTTCTTTCCCATTTGGCTTCTTGCACTGTCTCTCTCATAGTATCCACCCCAGTTGTATCTATACACCCCATTATGGTTGAAGTTCCAACCATGAGTCCCGAACCCTTACCTCTAATAGTCAAAATTGGACCATTGGGGGTTGTTCCGGAAACCCGCCGCTTGGATGTTTACAGAACATACATCCTCATCGAAGAATGGATCATTGTAGGTACGAGCCTCCAGAGGTTGGTGAGCGACTACCTTGGCACTTTCTTCATTTTTCTTTAAAACCAAGTCTATACTTGTGCGAAGTTGAGCAAGTTGCTCCGTGATCTCTTCGTTTACCTTTATTTGCTTATTATTGGTGTTAACCATACAAGAAGGTTTTTATCACACTTCATTCCCATTGCCCCATGCTCTATTTGTTTTGACCACTTGCTCCATTCTTGCGACTGTCAATGTAAAAGGTTGGTCAAGGACCATGCCTCCTATTTAAGGAACACCCTTAAACCAATAGTATCAACAGAAAGATTTTGTCTCCCCATGACGCTCTTGCAAACAAACACCACATTTTGAAGATGACGGTGGGGATCCTCCGATGGTAGTCCTGTAAATAGTCCGCGATTTTAGAGCATTTGGAGCAATCCACTCGATACTGTGAACTTAGATCTGCAAGTAAAGGAGGCAGTACTATGGAACTAGTAACATCCATAGCCATAGGGTTCAATCGATATTAATTCCATCCATAAGCGTTTTCATTGAAATCCCTTAGTTGTGGCCTATTCCCACTTGGTTGTGGAGTCTCCTCTCTACCCATATCCTCATTTATATTCAATTCCTCCTCAAACCTCGATTTCCTAATTCACGTGAGCCATTCTTGTTGGTAGTCAATGTATCTCCAAATTGAGTGGAGCTAAGGGATTGCCTTGGCTCATTATGTTGGGCATACAACTTAGTACACTCTGCAAATAAAATCAAACAACAAAAACAAAAACAAAAGTAAAATACAAGATATTCTAGAATTCAAAGCTAGAACTAGCAGTATTCCCTGGCAACAACGCAATAATTTTTTGATGATGTTCACGCTCCAATAAGAAAGCGGTCGTTGTCAGCAATTAACCTAACCAAAGGTTAGGGTCAAATCACAGGGAATACGCGGCTTGACTACAAGAGTCCACTACTAATCAATTCTAGTATAAATAACTGAAATCTCTAAATAGGGGGGGGAGGGTGTGATTCAAGAACAAAATAGAATAAACACTAAACTATGATGCGAGGAGATACTCAATTTTAGGGACAACTTGTGAATCATGTTCACAAGGTTCATTGACTTGATTAGCCTAGATAACGTATCTACAATTGGAAATTCACATGCAGGACGGTAACTTAGGTTCTTTCCACCCTCATTTGAAGGTTAAGGTTGAATTTCACCATGGCGCTTGTTCGGCCGCCATGGCGTGCTAACTAACCGTTACCAATTATCCCAGTGAACCTCCCCTTGGTCAAGTTTGGTTGATTGGATGAGAACACATCAATCGAATCCTATCATCTACTTCCCTTTTCCTATTCTTTACTACCTTGGTCAGGCTAGTGATAGTAGGCAGGGTTTGGTGTTGGCCACCACCAAATGACAATAATAATGAAGAGAAATAGACAATACATGCAAAACCGAATCATATAAATGTAATAAACCTAAGTTATTTTAAATCAAGTACCCATGATTCCCACAACCCCAAGTTGTGGGTGCTTAACTACTCATGGCTAAGGAAAAACAAGCAAACATGCTAATACAGGACATAAATGAGAGTTTTTACAAAAAGCACTAAAGAATGTAGGCACCACATGTTGCAAACCCAAAAGCTTTATTGATCAACAATGAATACAAAGTAAAATTTGCAATTCCCAAAGTGGGTTATATTATAATGATTGCTGCAATTCCAGAAAATTGCTGCAATCTTTCCATTTGATATAATGATTTCTAAATGATTTGTGGGCTATATTATAAAGATAATTTGATGCTCTTAACATTGTTTGAGTTATATATAAATAATTAAGGTTGCTGCCTAGATTTTAATTTCAATTAACAAAAGAGTTTCCTTGTGCTATCTTAAGTATGATGTTGGTTGGAAGTTGTGGGCTGTTGGATGTAAAGCTGTTGGATCATGTTCTTAATGACTTCTTGGGTGATGTTATAACATTGTATCATCACTGTTTGTATGTGTAAATGTTGTTGGAATAGTTTGGTTAGAATTGGAAAAGGTTTGGAATTGTCGTCGTCGAAATGTAGCGAAGGTGGGAGTAATGTTATGCTGTCCGTTTGTAAGTTGTGTAGAATTGTAGTATGTTATTCCATTACTTACCCCTAATTTGGGACTTTTCTTGGACTATATTAAGAATGATTTTATGTGGTAAAATCATTAGAGGAAATTTTGGTAAGGTTAAAACAGTTCTGAGATTGTTGACATCGAGTTGTGGTGAAAGGATATATGGTTGTGATGCTTGTTTGTATATTGTGAAGAATTGTCGTGTGTTGTGTTTTGTGGGCTATTGTGGGACTGTTAAGAGACTGAAAATAAGAAGTACATGGCATGTACATAAGAGCAGTTGTTAGAAAATACTTTTATAAGCAAAAAGGTTGAAGCAATGTCTTTGCGTCACTAATTAAAGGCTTGCTGTCCGGATGATCGTTCTTATGATATTGGACTGCATAGAAGTGTTGTATTACTGCTAATACTAGTTTTTTTGCTTAATATGGTGTAGATACATATGTGAGGGGAAAGCAACCTCTCCAAGGTAGTAACGAGGTCATACAAAGAGGTATGTAAGGCTATTTGATTTCGTATCACTTGGCATGAAACATAGACCCTTCGGTAAGTAAAGGCATTTATCTA
>JAPFFP010066356.1:0-25430 GCA_026153255.1 Solanum medicagineum | reverse complement strand
GGGTTGCAATAATCAATGAGAAAATAACAAAAGAGAAAAATAAATAATGGAGAGCAACTATGGTATTGTGTTCCCTATGATTCCCCAACTCAGTATCACTGGATAACCTAATTCTTATATAGTGTATAGCATGCAGGATGGTAATTTAAGTTCACCAAGCCCTTTAGTCAAAGGTGAGAGGCAAATTTCACCATGCGACCTGGTCCATCTCCAACATGTGCATTACTAACCATTACCTGTTAGACCCATTATAACCTCCCCTTGGCCTAATTTGTTTGATTAGACGAGAACACATCAATCGAATCCTGTTATTTAATCTATTTTCCTTTTCATTACTACCTTAGTCCATTCAGTAACACTTGGTGAGTTCTAATGCTGTCCACCACAAGAAATCATGCAAAACAAAGAGAGTTATTGACTAGACTAAGGAAGTAATGAACAGGAAAAATTAATAAGATTTTATTGATGTGTTTTCGTCTAATCAACCAAACTGGGCCAAGAGAGATTTTACTGGACTAATAGGTAAGGGCTAGTAATGTACACTATAGAGATAGTCCAAGTCGCACAGTAAAACTAACCTGTCATGCTTGATAGAAAGGCTTGATGAACATAACTTACCGCCCTACATGCTACACACTAGAAAATAATTAGGTTATCTGGTGATACTGAGTTGGGGAATCATGGGTAACACAATACCCTAGTTTCTCTCCACATTGATTTCTCTCTTTTGTTAGTTTAGTTTTATTTTCCATTTATTATTGCAAGCCTCCCCCCCCCCCCTCTTTGGGGAAGTAAGCTGGTTAACCACTCAAATTGCAATTATTGAATTCTCTAGATTCTACATATTCCCTGTAGATTCGACCGTAACCTTTTTTAGGTTCTATTTATTGACAGCGACCACTTTATCCTCTAAAATGAAGGTGTAACTTCGACAACATCAAGATTTTGGCTCCGTTGCTGGGGAATACAGATAGACTTAGTTGATTCAGTTTCAGATGTTAATCCTTATTTCCCATAGTTTTACTTTTGTTTGTTGTTTTGGTTGTTTTTCAGGGTGTAAGAGTAGTGTATGCCCAACACCTGATGACAAGGCAATCCCTTAACTCTGTTTGACCCAGAGATCCATAGAACGTTGAGGAGAATAGCTCATGACAATGCTAATAACGTGACCAATGAAGTTGTGAACAGGAACAACATTGAGGATAATGAGAATGAGAATCCACCTCCTCTGGAGGACATTGCCCCACAGCCTAAGGATTTCAATGCCAATGCTTACTAGTGGAATCAATACAAGCTGAATCCTGTGGCTATGGAGGTGACTGGAGCTATTGTTTTTCCACCATTACTGATAGACGCAAAGTTCACAGTCTCAATGGGCTACTTCAGATGCTACATAATCATGGGCTATTTGTGGGCTCACCATCGGAGGATCCTCATAGCCACTTACACAATGTGACATTAGTCTGTAAAAGTGTGATGGAACACATAGTCTGTCTATGGATACTATGGGACTTCATCTCTTCCTATTGCCTCTTATAGGCAATGCAACATTATTTCTATCTGAGCTTTCGTAGAGTTCGATCACCTATTGTGTAGAACTGCAGAGGGCCTTCGTGGCAAGGTACTTCCCTAAACAGAAGAGGCTCAAGTTGGCGGATCAAATCATCAACTTTGAGAAACTTCCTTGTGACTCAATCAGTACCACATGGGAGCGGTATAGTAGATAGTTGAGGAGTGCACCGAGCCATAAGATTATGAATAATGTTCTAATGGAGAGTTTCTATCGATCTATGGATGCAAATAGCCAAGCATATGCTAATACCCTCTTGGGTGGTTTTTTTGTAGACCAACCATTCATAGAAATTGCTGAGCAGCTGGACGTGGTGGCTAAATCGAACCATGTGTCGAGACCCATGAAGAAAGATCCAACCAATCGTGTGGGTACTGAAGCATAAGCCTTGAGCAAGCAAAAGTTAGTGTGTAGTTCATCAGGATGCTTGCTTAAAATAACAACAATCTGGAGAGGCTAATGAAACAGACACGAGAATTAGCAATGGCAAGGGACATTTAGGAAAGTCACCACAAAAAGCATGAGGGCCGCAAGGATAGCAGTAAGAGTAGTCGTTACGTGCCCCCCCCCCCCAATTGTATCATGGGGCTAGAATTTCCAGAGTCGAGGAGATTCTTGGCTAGTTGCTAAAGAGGGCCAACACATAAGATGGGACCTTAAAAGAGATTAAGCCCAACATTGCAAGCATAAATCAAAAAGCAAATATAATTTTATTGCAATCAAGTGGCTCAATCATCAATTCGGACACATGTCAGCCAAGTTAAATCAGACTCAGAGATACATGATGGCTAGCAGCATAGATTAAAATCTAAAGGACACTAAGGGGTACAAGATGAAGAAAAATGGTGGTGAGGGGAATCTGTTGCCGAAGTTACACCTCCTTTCTAGAGGATAAAGCGTTCGCGGTCAAGAAAAAGAACCTAGCTAAGGTTATGTTTGAATCCACAGGGAATACATAGACTCAAGAAAAATTTCTCCAATCTGTAATCCGAGTAGTTAACCGACTCAATTCCCCAAAGGGGGGGTTTCAATAATCAATGAGAAAATAACAAAAGAGAAAAATAAATAATGGAGAGCAACTAAGGTATTGTGTTCCCCATGATTCCCCAACTCAGTATCCCTGGATAACCTAATTCTTGTATAGTGTATGGCATGTAGGACGATAATTTAAGTTCACCAAGCCCTTTAGTCAAAGGTGAGAGGCGAATTTCACTATGCAACCTGGTCCATCTCCAACGTGTGCATTACTAACCATTACCTATTAGACCCATTATAACCTCCCCTTGGCCCAATTTGGTTGATTAGACGAGAACACATCAATTGAATCCTGTTAATTAATCTGTTTTCCTTTTCATTACTACCTTAGTCCAGTCAGTAACACTTGGTGAGTTCTAATGCTTACCACCACTAGAAATCATGCAAAACAAAGAGACTTAATTAATACATGTATATACACCTTTCAAGAATTGTGAATTATCATATTTTACTTTGTTAGTTCTTCATGGTTCCCACAACCCTCGTTGTCGTTTCAACTATTCATGATATTTGTAGATGAAGAGATTATGAATTGAGAAGACATAATTAAACACTTCCACAATTGAATTAAGAACAAGCAAATCCAAAGTCAATGGAAATCACAAGCTTGAGGATTGAATTAAAGCACAAGTGTTCTCAATGAGTCTCTCTCACAATTTTATCTCTAAGAATATTGAGTTCTCTAAGGACAAAACCTAAAACTACTGAAAACATGCGTGAATTAGTCAGAACTCTTGAAATATAACCTATATATAATAAGTAAAAAAAAGTCTGAAACAAGTTAGGAAAACTGGTCGACAATCTCCATGAAAGCACTCTACAACTCATAATGTCTTTTATGGCTCATAGTCGAGGTCGCTTAATGAACTACTGGAACTCTTTTATGACACTCCTTCACGACACGTAAAGTGGTTTACGACCCGTAAAGGGGGTTTTCTCTGATGAATTTCCTTCAAGTCCACTTCTCTGACCCTTAGGGCACGAAAGGTATTCTATGAATCATAAATTGCTCCATGAATCGTCTGCATGTTTGTAGAATTAACTCCAGAAACTTGGCCCCTAACTGGAATTCCTTATGAAACACCTTTACGACTCATAGAATGCTCTGTGACTCGTATAAGGTCTCGTGCAACAACAATAACCAACAACTTTTGCAATTAACTAAATCATGGCCAACCTGTAATCCTTCAAACCTAAACGCAAAAATAGATAAAACTCAGAAATATCCCACTGAAAAAACATAAAATCCTATGATTTAAGCATCAAAAGTGCTGCATTTTAGCAGCATATCAACACCCTCAACTTAAAAGTGTTGCTTATCCTCAAACAGTGGACACAATCTATATAGAGAACACAGTAAAATACAGACCTCAACTCAATGGCATACCTCATACTCATCGCAGACTCGAATACGCATACCAACTTTTCAAAACAGCATCAGATAGCTATTTAGCAAACCACTGCAAACTGGTGCATATGATGACACAACTATGATAAGCAAGGATTATCAACAGTCCACACTCACTGAACAAGTCAATTGCTAACAATACAATGCATGTCCCCTCACAGAAAGAAGTCCTATATCTGACACTTAATGATGGTTTCATGTTTAACCTTGGGACTTTGCAAAAACACTCACTCTCACAATAGATAGTCATGTATAACGACTAATACCATAGGCTTGTGCCTATACTCATGACTCAGACCTTCAACTAACTAGACTAGGATCACTTTAGGACTTTCTTGTCTTGTAACATAGGCTCAAGGGACTTTGGTATGATATTTCGGGAAAATAATGACTAAAGAGCTTTCTTAAACTGCATTTTTCTACAATTCTTCCCTACTAACTTAGCTATTTTTACCTTATCCTCCCTTTATCCTTCTTTAAGCTTTTCGGGGTGCTTTTTTATCATTTTTCAGTTTTCTGCCTTATCTTCATATTTCATTTTGCTTTTTAGCTCTAAGGCATCTTTAATTTTTATTGCCCCCAGAACATGATTTTTCCTTTTTTTCTCCTCATTCCTAACTCGCCCCCTTATTTTTGTGCCTTACCCTTATATCAGCCACCTCAACTTAGGTTTTTAGCCTGTGTTGAGGTGCACAATATCCATCCTTTGAACCAGGGCTGCTTTTGGTAGCAACCCTCAACTTAGGGTTTTTGCCTCAGTCTAGGTACACAATGTTTAAGGAAAAACTAGGTCCAATTTTAGAATTTTTCACTAGACAAGGCTATGTTAATCAGGTGTTTTCAAAGAATAGGTACATGTTAGGCTCAAATATTCAGAACAACGGATATATCATTATTTGGTTGGTTATTTTTAGGCTAAAGTGGACTATTTAAGAACAATGTCCAAGATCTTTACCTAATCCAATTAATCGACAATCTAACTTAAAGTAATAGGGCAAGTTCTGAATTAGCATAAAATACATGAATTTATCAAAATAAGCTCACACTCTCATGGCACCACATACATTATCAACAAAAGACTCATAGATCATGCTTCTTATCTCAATTTACCCTCACTAATCAGAACAAATATTGTTAGACACCTAAACATGCATGGTTACTATCCAAGTACTTAATCAAAAATTTTTTGGTGGGTACCATTTTTCAAAAAAAAAACACAAAAAACATGCTATCTGCCACATATGTTGGTACTATATGCAACAAATATTATCTAAACATCACAAACATGCATGTTCAACAGAAAAATAAATATCCACAGGGAAAAAGAACACATGCAACAAAACCTGGTATCAAAAATTAGAGTAGTTATGGACCATAAGCTACTCAAACTTCACTAAGGCCCATAACTACCCACACCTCATCGAAAAATAAGTGCATTGTCCCTAATGCACAAAATCAAGAAAAATTGGAACATAAGGGGTCATGATATACATACCTGGGTGCCTAAGCGCAAGTCTGTGGCTCAGTCTAGCCACCCTCCTCCTGCAGGATGGTCTGCTCAGCAGTGGCATTCTATCCTAATGGGCCAGCACCCTCCACTTGCTCCGTCGCTTGAGCTCGTCTAATCTCCTCATCATGCCTTGGCTCCCTCAAGGCAAGCTCGAGATCCTCTTCCTCTGACCTCCTCGATTGTACATGTCTCTCCTTTGGATCCTCATCTGTGCAAGGTCATTTCCCCAGGGAAGAATTGGCAGGCTTGTTAGAGGCAAATAAAAATATGCCTGGCACCTGAGATGTAGTCGCAGGAAGTGCAACAGCTGCCACGAGTGCGACTGTCATGTCAGCCCGGAGCTGCTAGATCTCCGTCTACAGGGGTGACAAATCTGAAGACCTAGCCTTGCTTAATCTCTTCTATACCCTCTCCTCAATGGCGTAGATATGGGCATTCACAGTAGAAGTATGATCCTGAATAGTAGCGACAATGAATGCCTATGACCCACCCTCTAAGTCTGCGATAGCCTAGGGGACCCATGTCCTGATTTGGTGAATAAGCTAAGTCAACTGGGACTCAACATGTGATAATCTCTATGCCATGTCCTTGATAGAAATGGGTAGACAAGTAGATCATACCTGTGGTAGAAGTTTGTGAAATAGTGGCCTTTGGTGCAGGAGCATCAATAGTAAGCCTGCTCTCCTCATCTACCTCATGCTGTGAGGACCTCTCCTAAGGAATAGTAGTAGTAGTGGTGGTATCAATCTCAGAACTCTTAGGAGGTGGTGCTGCGGCGAACATTTCTTGCATAGGTGGAGGCTGTGCTCGCCGAAGTGCCACCGATTTCTCATCAGCCTTGATCAGGCTGGGCTCCAAAGTGTGCTAGGCCTCAACTAACCAGTCTAGCTAGTGTAGAGACTCCACCCTAGACTCTACACATAGCCTGTAGATCAAACACGAAAATTGGATGGAGGTGGACCACTTCAGCACGACCTCATGCATCTGCTCGGCAATGAGGCAGGCCCAGTCAATGTCACATCAAGCTAAGAAACTGGAAACCAACACTACACACTCTAGCGTCAAAGTATTATCTGCAAGTGTCAGCAAGATACGTGAATGAACAATAGCCCACCAGAATTTAGTGAGGAAGCTGAGCAAAGCCTTGACGATAGGCTTCGTATGAGTGGCAACCCAAGCATGTTCCGGACCTTGCTTTGTAATATACCCGACCACCCATCTCATCAATATGGTTCGTCAGTTAGGATCCTTCATAACAAGTGGGTTCCTAGTTTGCCCCTATATAATCAAACTCCGTAGTGGATTTAAGGGCATGGTACTCAGGCCCAAATAGCATCCGATGAATGGTCTCCTCTAATATGTTTACCCGCCAACGCCTCACTCCTGTCTTTGTCAGTTTTGGCTGAGTGAGGGGTTTCTTCCTCTTTGGAAGAGTGAGTAGGATTGTGGCTGGATATGATACGTAAAACTCCCGCACTATAGTCGGGGAGTACCGTTCAAGAGAATCACTCAACCAGTAGAGCTCATACTGAATTATCGTGTCCTAGAGCTGGGGATACAACTAATTCCATTAGATATAACTCTGGGCTCCTCATAGATGGAATAGGTCATCTTGCCTTCCTTTTTTGGCTACATGCCCTTTTTGTATATTGCCTTCATGCCCTCGATGCACCACTGGTTAGCAAGGGCATTCGATGTAGATGATGATGATGGTGCAATGGAAGACTCTACCTCCGTTCTATCCTCAGAGACCTCCTCAGAACTGGACTCCTCTCAAGATGGAGTCCTCTGTGGAATGCTTCTCCAATCACTGTCTCCCTCCTTGAACTGGGGAGGACTACTAACAGGAGCCTGAGTACGCCTAGCTCAAGCTGCAACTCTGGTCTTTGGTATAGCATCATTTGGGTCTAGTCTGACATCTAGTCTGCTCTATATCTGATGGCTCAACATCCAAAGGCTCATCCCTGAGCCTCCACCTCATAGCTTTGATCTCTAAGCATTTGTATTTTGGGGCCATAGTACCTGAAACATCAACACATATGCACCATGATTAGCCATATAGTAAGAATTAAAATACAAGAATTCATTTGAGTACAGTTGCAGAAGGATTTTATGAAAGCACCTTTAGAGGTCGTGGTGTGCATTACGATTCATAAAGAGCCTTCGTAAACCAGTAGTTTAGAACAATTTTTGTTTCTCGAAACCTCTAGGAGAGCGGGTACGACTCGTAAAGTAGTTTGAGTCATAGACTGTGGTGGTAGAAGATTCCAGTGAGCAATTTACATTCAAGAAGGGATCTACGAGACCTATCTATGACTTGTAAAGTGATCTATGACTCGTAAAAGGTCTCATCTGATGAATACTTTTAAACATCAAGTTTCTAAAATTTTGCACGAGGGCAATCACGACTTGTGGATCACTCCATGGATCATAGAATCCACTTGTGAACCACAAAACTAGTCACCTGAGTTTCTGAGTTCATCACACAGACCCCACAGGACTATTTCAACCAACTAATTATCAGCATCGAAGTAAGAACTCAAGCACTCCCATGATTTCTATAATACAACCCTACCCCCAACATGTTCTTCAATACGTACACACCCCCTCGACAATGATTTAGCATCAACTATCCTATAGTTTAGACCATTTTTAATTGATTCATGGAATATCATATACCCACGTCCTCAACCCCCAATTCATGATGGTATGCATTAAAGCACTTAGGGCGACTCACAAAATAGGAAAGAACAATTAGCATTTATACAAGGCAATATTACATAATTCTACACTTAGACAACAATCAAGCATAGGCAATATAACTTTCAACTAAACATAAATTCAATTCGATCATGGGTTTTATGGTTAAACACCATCCCCCAACATAAATATTCAAATTACTCATTCAATCAAGGCAAATTAAGGGTCAAAATTAAACCTAAAACTTACCAACAGTAGAGATTACTTTGAAAGAAGAGAGAGAGAAGGCGAGTGGTCACAAAACCCTAGTTAGCTGGAATACTTGCTGGAAAAAGGGGGTTAGTGGCCGAACTTGATCGTAAAATCAAAAAGGGAGGAATCTATTGGGTGATTTTGTAAATTAGGGCATATATGGGGTCAAAATAATTTGACCCCTCTATTTTTACTTTGAGTCAACTGAAAATTTACTAGGCCTGGGTTTAGGAAACCCCGATTATGAGTCATTGATGATTCTATGACTCGTAGATCATGGTTTGTAAAACCCTTAATACTTGGAAAAATTTCAGAAAACTTACCTGGCATCCATGAGCCGCATTCACTACTCGTAGTTTGCTCTACAAAAAAGTTGGCTCATAGATTCCAGTGCATATTTTTCCTGCTTACTGAAAATCTTTATAAGACGGGGTACGAGTCATAAACTGCTTTATGACTCATAGACCTAGTCGTAGAGACTTAACTTAGTGCTCTTTTTTAGACAACATGACTGACTTAGTCCTGTACCTGCATACTCTGCATAAAATACACTATTACCCTATATGCAACCAACCTATTGTCCAAAATTACTATCAAGACAAAACATAATAACTGCCTATGAATCCAAACACTGAAAAGAAAGCTAAAACTACACTATTACATTAAAAACCTTAGGTTGCCTCCCAAGTAGCAACAGATTCGTTATCGCAACACAACATATGGCAAATTAGTTACTCAGACTTCACCAATTGCCCAAACTTCACTCTTCAGCTCATCTGGATGCTTCATGGACTGACAAATGTTGAAGATAACTTCTTCTTCATTCAACTTTAACCTGAGTTGACCAGCTTCCATATCCACTAGGGCTCGTCCAGAGGCTAGAAATGGTCTTACCAAGATGATTGGGGCGTCAAATTCGACTTTGCAATCTAAGATCACAAAATCTGCAGGGAATATGAAACTTTCCAATTTAACCAACACATCATAGAGTATCCCTATAGGCTTCTTCATTGTTCAATCTGCCATTAGCAACCACATGCTAGTAGCCATAGGGGCTTCTAATCCAAGTTTTTTGTAGACCGTAAGGGGCATCAGATTGATAGTGGCACCTAACTCACATAGTGGCTTTGCGAACTCTACATCTCTAATGGTGTAGGGTATGGTGAAAGCACCTAGATCTTCATGCTTTTGAGCCAAGGACTTTGTAGTGGCAGCATTGCAGTGTTGAAGTTCTTGAGAAACCTCTTAACTCACAATGTGCTTTTGTTGACCAAGTCCTTCATATACTTTGCATAACCTGGCATCTTCTCCAAAGCCTCGATGAGAGGGATGTTGATAGATAGCTGCTTTAGCATGGAGAGAAAGGGCTTGAAATTGCCTTTCTTCTCCGTCTTTTTGAGTCTGTGAGGGAAGGGAGGAGGAGGCCTAGAGACGGGCTTAAACCTCTGTGGTGCTTTAGCTACTTCACTAACCTTATCCTTGCCACGATCATCTCCTTCATCCACAGCTTTTGCAGCAACCATTTCCTCATGAACATCTTCTACATCAATCGTATAGGATGGTCAATTGTGCTCTTTCCACCTCGAGTGGTGATCGCCGTACACTGCCCTTCATTTTTTGGATTTTGCATTATATTACTAGGCAGTGTAGCCCTCTGATGCTAATTTAACTGAGTTGGCACTTGATCGAATTGTTATTTCAGCTATTTAATAGCCATATAATGAGACTCTATCTTTTGATTAATGCTTGAAATATTTAATTTCATGCCCCTTAGAGTCTCATCCTACATCTCATCTTTCTTCAATAGGCAATCAATCATCTCCTCAATTCTATAATTGCCAGCACCTGCGTTGCAGTTATGTGGTGGTATATAAGGATCGTTTCTGAAGCCTTCTTTGCGACCCTAATCTACATCTGGACCCCTGTTACTATCATAATAACCTCCATAATTGTCTCTGTAAGGCCCATCTCTGCCAAAGTTCTGACCTTGATTTCCTTGACCTTGGCGCCAATAGTCCTGATTGGACCCTTATAGGTTGGTCCATAAACCCACTATCTGATCATTCATAAAACATGCATCCTCCGCATAGTATGGCTTCTCATACATGGGTGCACACAGGGATTGGTGAACCACTACGTTCACTCTCTCTTGATTTTGCTTGATTACAATATCCATGCTTGTACGAAGTTGAGCAAGCTACTGCATAATTTCTTCACTAATTTTGGCTTTCTCTAACCCCACACTGACAACATAAGAACTCTTTGTAGAAGCTTTGTCCTATTGCCCCCATGCACGTTTTGTCTTAACCACTTACTTCATACATTTTGCAATTCTTGCAAATGGTTGCTCTATAAACATGGCCCATATGATAGTGTCAGCATAGGCCTTACTGTTCTCATCAAGTCCCTCCCATAGAGTCGGTTCCAATTATTAATGAGTTCCTTGATGTCTTTCCAGTTGACTTTCTCGGTGTTCCTCCCAAAAGGGAAATAGATTTTGGTATAGATCTCCTTCCCGATACTCAACCCATTTCTATTCCCCCTTAACGTATGGCCTCGGTGGAGTTGAAGGAGTTAAAGGAATAATTGAGGGACTTGTTGGAGAAGGGATATATTAGGCCTAGCCAGTCATCTTTGGGTGCACCGGTGTTGTTTGTGAAAACGAAGGATGGGTCCCTTAGGATGTGTATTGACTACCGGCTACTTAATAGGGTCATAATAAAGAATAGGTATCCTCTTCCAAGGATTGATAATTTGTTTGACCAATTGCAAGGGGTTAGCCATTTCTTTAAGGTTGATCTTTGGTACGGTATCATCAAATGAAGGTGAGGGAGTGTGATATTACCAAGACAACCTTCCGGACTAGATATAGGCATTATGAGTTTGTTGTGATGTCTGGCTTGACCAATGCACCAACCATCTTCATGGACCTTATGAAAAGGGTCTTCAAACCCTACCATGATTCATTTGTTGTGGTATTTATTGATGATATTTTGATCTATTTTCATGGTGAGGAGAAGCATAGGGCTCATTTGAGGGTTGTGTTGCAAAGATTGAGGGAGGAGAGGCTATATGCTAAATATGAAAAGTGTGAATTTTTGTTGAAGGAGGCTGCCTTTCTATGACATGTGGTGTCGTGGATGGCATTATGGTGGATTCTACGAAGATCGATGTGATTTAAAATTGGGCTAGACTATTGACCCCATAGTACATTAGGAGCTTCTTGGGCTTAGTGGGGTATTATCGGAGATTCATGAATGGCTTCTCTTCTATTTCTTCTCCTATGACAAAATTGACTCAAAAGAAGGCCAAATTTGTGTGGACCGATGAGTGTTAGAGGAGCTTCCAATACGTCTTCACTTAAAAGGATCTTAACTTGAGGCAAAGGAGATGGTTAGAACTTCTTAAGGACTATGATATGAGTGTGCATTATTATCCGGGTAAGGCTAATATGCTGGCGGATGCTTTGAGTAAGGTGCTATAGGAAGCCTAGCTCATGTTGATGTTAGTGATAGGGAGGACCATTGTTTGTCAAGATAGGGAGTTAGGTTGGGGCAAGTGGATAATGGTGGTGCTGTTGTTGTTGATGGTTCTAAATCTTTATTGGTTGAGGAGGTGAAAGCTAAGCAAGATCTTCATCCCCCTTTACTAGAATTGATGGCCTTGGTTGGTGATGGGAAAGTGGAGGTTTTCTTCCAAGGGGGAGATGGAACACTTAGATACCAAGGTTGGTTATGTATGCCTTATGTTGATGGCTTGAGAGAGAGAATTCTTGATGAGGCTCATGGTTCTTCCTATTATATTCACCCTGGTTCTACTAAAATGTATCGGGATTTGAGAGAGATATATTGGTGGGGAGGCATGAAGAAAGATATTGCAAAATTTCTGTCCGGTTGCCATAGTTAAAGCCGAATATCAAAGGCTGGGTAGCCTAACCCAAGACATAGAGGTTCCTACTTGAAACTGGGAAGAGATTAATATGGACTTTGTAGTTAGGTTGCCCAAGACTAGGTGTGGTTTTGATTCCATTTGGGTTATGATTGATAGGATTATGAAATCGGCTCACTTTCTACTAGTTAAGACCATATATGGGGTTTAAGAGTATGTTAGGTTATATATCCATGACTTGGTGAGATTACATGGGTTTCCTTTATCCATCATATTGGATTGTGGAGCTCAATTTACTTCACATTTTTGGAGGTCTTTCAAAAGGTGTCTTAGTACAAAGGTTAAACTTAGTATAGCCTTCCACCCTCAAATGGATGGCTAAGCCGAAAGGGCCATCCAAACCTTTGAGGATATTCTTAGAGCTTGTGTATTGGAGCTTAAGGGTAGTCGGGATGATCATCTTCCGTTGATTGAGTTCGCCTACATCAATAGTTATCATTCTAGCATTAGTATGGCTTCTTTTGAGGATCTTTATGGCAGATGTTGTATATCACCAGTTGGGTTGTTTGAAATTTGTAAGGTGGCTATGTTGGGGCTAGATCTGGTTATGGAGGCTCTTGAGAAGGTTAGGATGATAAGTCCTACGCCAATGTGAGGAGGAGGGATCTTGAATTTGGGTGTATTTGAAAGTGTCTCTCGTGAAGGGCGTGGTCCATTTTGATAAGAAGGGCAAGTTGAGCCCTAGATATGTGGGCCCTTATAGGGTGATTCGAAGGATTGGTAGGGTGGCCTACGAGTTGGATTTTCCTGGAGAAATGGAATTGGTTCATCCGGTGCTTCATATGTGTATGTTGAGGAAGTGTGTGCCTAATCCCAATATTGTTGTGCCTTGTGATGTTGTAGGGGTAATTGAAGATGACTTATTAAGATATTCCGGTTCAAATTTTTGATAGACAAGTGAAGAGTTTGAGGAACAATGATGTGGCTTCCGTTAAGGTACTTTAGAGGAATCAACAAGTCAAAAGTGCTACATGGGAGGCCGAAGTGGACATGCAAAAGCAATATCCTTATCTTTTTCCCTCCACTCAAGCCTAAGGTATCACCCTAAGTCCTCTATGTGATTTTAAGTCTAAGTTCAGCCCATGAAATATGCATACATTCATGTTTAATTCGACAAGTTCATGATGATTTTACTCTTAGGTTGAGATTTTTGAAATGATGTTTAAGTGCATTGTTGCATCCTTATATGGGCTGAAATTTGTCATGTTTACATCTATCATATAGATCTCTTTAACATTCGGGAACAAATGTTCCCAAGGGGGAGATATTGTAACGACCCCAAAATGTTCCCGAAAATATGCCTTGGAAGTGTCCAGAATCGTAATTTTCATATATCTCAAAATCCGACTTCATATTCTTGTTCAGGGGGTCAAATTGAGTGGAAAATGGGTCTAACCCCGATTTAAGAACAATCTATTAGCAATTTTGATTTTCCAAAAATGCAAATTCCAGTGTATTTTTTTGCCCAATTTTGACTTCGATCTAAGACTTTTAAGTCTTGGGCCTAAGTGTTCCCAAATGTGGAAATATCTACACTTAGCCATTTTGCACCATCATATCATTCTAAACATTTTCTAATACTCATTCAAATACTTTTCCAAATATTCTACTCCTAAGCTAAAGTCTCAAAAACTCATCCGGATCTAAGGATTTCCTCTTAAGCTTCAAGTCTCCATCTCCATTCTTCATCATGTTCATCTCCAAATCTAAGGTATGCGGGTTTATTTCATGGATTGCTTTCACCCATGATGCCAAAGCTTCCTTATCTTAAAAATTGCATGATTTAAAGTTGATTTACTAATACGTCTTACTTATTATGAAATTCCCTGCACATTATTTTGGGGTCTATGAAATTGTGACTGTTTTACTACGTTTTGGGCTATGACTCTAAGATCTAATGTGAGATTTGATGAAGGATTTTGATGTATATTGATTGAGGGTGTTACCAAGTATCTATTGATGGTTTTACATTGAATTTTATAGAATAATAACACTCTTGAATTGTACGATTTTACACTAGCACCACACACCCTCTAAGTTTTTTGATAAAATGTCTGGTTATGGTTTCTTGAAGACTTGAATGTCCTATGCATATCTTATGAGTTGAATGACTATATGATGATGAAATGATGATCGAATGATGATCAAATGATGATGAAATGATGATGAAAAGGAATGTATGTATATGATGATGAAAAAAGTGTGTATATATATGATATTATCTCTATAGCGTTGGGGATGACCAAGCCTAGCTCGGGGGCTGTGGGCTCGGGCAACCTTGTTGAGGAGTTGGTACTTTGATCGCGTAGCTTGGGGGATTGTAGGCCTAGGTATCCTTGTTGGGGGTTGGTACCCGTCAACCTTTTTGGGGGTTTGTACCTATCAACCTTGTTGGGGGTTTGTACTCCATTAACCTCATAAAGGGGTTCGTATCTCATGCGCCTCTCCAAGGAAGTGGTAGGCCTTGGATTGCACTAAGAATGGTCACTCCTTACATTTATTTTATGATCCATATAAGCATGATTTACTATGAGTATCTTCCATGTATGCCATATTGCTATATGTATTCATTGTCTATGCTTATGCATTTCGATTATGTTACCATTAGTTGTTGCATTGCATCCTACATACTTAGTACATTCTTATGTACTAATGTATACTCTATGCCTATGTGATATCACCATGTAGGAACCCATGCACCACTTGATCATCCTCCTCCTCCAGATGGCTAGTACGATTGTCTCTCAAGCTTGTTGGTGAGTCCTCCATTCCAGGGACGTTGCTTATGATCTCTTGATATGTACAAAGACTATCTTACCTTTATTTATATATTGACTATGAGGGTGAGCTCGGTTGTTTGTCATGGTTCCCCTTTTATTTATGTAGTAGAGGTGTTGTTTGACATATTATGTATCTATCCTATGAGCCTTGACCCTCTTGTTTTTTGATGATGTGATGTGGAAGTTTACCCTTAGCCCCAATTCCCTTGTCTATGCTTAACTCTGATTGTCATTTTAATTGCTTCCATGAACAAGGATGTGTAATAATATGCTAGGAGACTTGTTTGGGGTTCCTTCGTGTTCCCCATTCGCTGGTCACATCTAGGCCCTAGGCTTGGGTCATACAGGGGGTTTGCAATAATCAATGATAAAATATACTAGCAAACTAATACGAGAGAAAAATCAACATAAGAGTAACTAAAGTATTGTGTTCTCCATGATTCTCCAACTCAGTGTCCTCGGATAACTTAATTTTTGTCTAGTGTATAACATGCAAGACGGTAATTTAAGTTCACCAAGCTCTTTGGTCAAAGGTGAGAGGTGAATTTCACAATGCGACTTGGCCCATCTCCATAGTGTGGATTACTAACCATTACCTATTAGTCCTAGTACAACCTCCCCTTGGCCCAGTTTGGTTGATTAAATGAGAATACATTAATCGAATCCTATTAATTAATCTCTTTTCCTATTCATTACTACTTTGGTTTAGTTAGTAACACTAGTTGAGTTCTAATGTTGGCCACCACTAGAAAACATGCAAAACAAAGAGAGTTAATTAATACATGCATAAACACCTTCCAAGAATTGTGAATTATCCGGTTTTACTTTATCAGTTCTTCCTTGTTCCCACACAACTCTAGTTGTAGATTTAGCTGCTCATGTTATGTGTAGATTAAGAGATTATGAATTGAGAAGATATAATTAAACACTTACACAATTAAATTATGACCAAGCAAATCTAAAGTCAACGAATATCGCAAGCTTGAAGATTGAATTAAAGCACAAGTGTTCTCAAAGACTCTCTCTCACAATTTTCTCTCTTAAAATATTGAGTTATCTAAGTACAAAAACCTAAAACTAATGAAAACTTACGTGAACTGGTCTGAACTCTCCAAAATAACCTTAAAAAACCTATTCATAATAAGTAAAAACAAGTTCTAAACAAATTAGGAAAACTACTCAGCAAACTCCATGAAAGTACTCTACGACTCATAGTGTCTTCTATGGCTCGTAGTCGGGGTCTTGTAATAAGCTACTGGAATTTTGGACTTCACTTCTACAATATCCCCTTCATGACTCGTAAAGTTGTTCACGACCCGTTTACAGGGTTTTGTCTGATGAATTTCTTGCAAGTCCACTTCTCTGACCCTTAGGGCACGAAAGGTCTTCTACTACTCGTAAACTGCTTCATGACTTATCTACATGTTCATAGAATTAACTTCAGAAACTATGCTCCTGACTAAAATTCCTCACGAAATATCTTTACGACTCGTAGAATGCTTTATGACTCATATAAGGTCTTGTAAATAGCAAAAACCAACAACTTCTGCAATTTTTTCCCAAGTCATAGTCAACCTATAATCCTACAAATCTAAACATAAAAACACATAAAACTCACAATTATCACATTGAGAACACATAAAATCCTATGTTTTAAGCATTAAAAGTGTTGTATTTTGGCAGCACATTTGGGGAGCACCCTCGAACATGCTACATATATTTACAAGGGAGCACAAAATCTTGAGAAAGTCTAAGAACTCAAGCCATCTATGTCATGCCGCGACAATAAATTAGGTGCTTCTTGGGAGGCAACCTAAGGTGGACTCTGGCTCTTAGGCGCCTAGGTATGTTTTTTGACCCTTATATGTTTTTAGTATGCTTTGATTTTGTGCATTGGGGACAATGTACATCTCTTTTGATGAGATGTGCGTAGTTATCGGCCTCAGTGAAGTCTGAGTAGCTTGGGTCCATAATTACCCCAATTTCTGATCCTGGGGTCCTCTTGATTGTGTTCTTTTTCCACGTGGATATTTACTTTCTGTTGAACCAGCATGTTTAGAATGTTTAGATAGTATTTGTAGTATATAGTACTAATACTTGTGGCATATAGCATTTTTTTGTGTTTTGTTAGAAATAGATACGCACCAAAAATTTTGATTAGTAGTCAGATAGCAACCATGCATGTTTAGGTGTATGACAATGTTTGTTCTGATAAGTGAGGATAAATTGAGATAAGAAGCATGATCTGATAGTTTTTATTTTTATAATGTATGCAATGCCATGTGAGTGTGAGCTTAACTTGCTAGATTCATGTGTTTTGATCTAATTCAGAACTTACATTGGTACACTAAGTTAGAATGTAGATTAATTGGATTAGGAAATGATCTTAGGCCATTATTCTTAATAGTCCACTTACCCTAAAATGACCAACCAGAACTATGATATATCCCTTGTTCTTAATGTTTGAGCCTAACCTGTACCTATTCTTTGAAAATACCTGATTAACCTAGCCTTGTTGGTTGTGAAATCCCGAAATTGGCCCCGGTCCTTCCTTGAACATTGTGCACCTTTACTAAGGCAAAAAGCCTAAGTTGAGGGTGGCTATCAAAAGTGGCCTTAGTTCTAAAGATGGATATTGTGCACCTCAACACAGGCCAAAAACCCTAAGTTAAGGGTAGCTGGTGTAACGGTGAAACACAATAATATGGGGATAAGTTAGTGATACAGAGAAAAGAGGAAAAATCACGTACTGGGTGCAAGAAAAATAAGTGATGTCTTAATTGTGAGCTGAAAAGAAAAATTGAAATGTAAAAACAAGGCAAACTGCTAAAAAATGAAGAGAAAGCACCCAGAAAAGTATGAAATCGAAAAATGGAAGAATAAGTTGAAAATAACAGAGTTGGTAGGGAAAAAGTATAGGAAAATGCAATGTCAAGGAATACCTTTAGTCACTACACTCTAGAAATACCATACCAAAGCCCCTTGAGCCTATGTTACAAGCCAAGAATGTCCTAAAGTAATCCTAGTCCAGTTAGTTGAAGATCTTAATCCTTAGTATAGGGACAAGTCTATGGTATTAGCATGATGCATGAATATCTTTTGTGAGAGTGAGTGATTTTGCATTGTACCCAAGATTATACACGGAAACAACATTAAGTGTTAGATATGAGACTTATTTCACTGAGGGTACTTGCATTGCATTGTTAGCAATAGATTTATTCAGTGATTGTGGATTATTGATAGTACCTCACTTGTCATAGTTGTGTTGTCGTATGTACTAGTCTACATTGTTTAGCTAGATGGTTATCTCATCCCATTTTGAAAAGTTTGTGAGGGTATAAGTTTGAGATTTATATGATGTATACCATTGAGTTGAGGTCTGTGTATATCGTATTATCTATATAGATTTAGTCGCTCGCTTGAGGACAAGCAAAAAGTTTAAGTTGAGGGTGTTGATGTGCTGCAAAAGTACAACACTTTTAATACTTAAAACATGAAAGTTTATGTATCTCAATGCGATGTCAGTTGGTTTTATGTGTTTTTGTGTTTGTATTTGCAGAATTATAGGTTGGCCTTGATTTTCGAAAAAAGTGCAGAAGTTGCTGATTTTTGCTATTATAAGAGACCTTTTACAGATCATATATCATTCTATGGGTCGTAGGGTGGTTTCATGAACAATCCCAGTGAGGGGCTATTTTCTGATGTTGATTCTACAAATATGCAGACGAGCTGTAGAAGGTTTTACGAATCATAGAAGATGGTTCATGCCCTGAGAATCAAAGATTGGGACTTTCTGAAGTTTCATCTGAAGAAACCCCCTTTACGTGTTATAAACCACTGTACGAATCATAGAGGGTTGTCATAAGCTTGAAGTCCAAATTTTCAACAGCTGAGTACGAGACCCCGATTATGGGTCGTGGAATGTAATACGGCTTGTAAAACCCTTTTGTATAGTGTGTCAACCTGTTCTCATGTTTTGTTCAGAACTTACATTTTACTTATTATAAATAGGGTTTTTAGGTTATTCTTCATAAGTTTCCGCCAAGTACTTAGAGAACTCAATAATTAGAGAGAGAAAAATGTGAGATCACATTGGAGAGTCTTTGAGAACACTTGTGTTTGAATTTCATCTTTGAGCTTGTGATTCTTATTGAAGTTGGATTTGTTTGTTCTTAATTATATTGTATAAGTGTTCAGTTATATTTTTTCAATCCATAATTCTTGCATGTACACAAAGCATGAGTAGCTAAATCCACAACTAGAGTTGTGGGAACCATGAAAAATTAATAAAGTAAAATCAGATATTTCATAATTCTTGGAAGGTGTATATGCATTTATTAATTATCTCTCTTCATTTTGCATGTTTTCTGATGGTGGCCAACATTAGAACTCACCTAGTGTTACTGATTGGATTAAGGTAGTAATGAATAGGACAAGAGATTAATTAACAGGATTCAATTGATGTGTTCTCATCTAATCAACCAAACTGGACCAAAGGGAGTTTGTACTGCACAAATAGGTAAGTGTTAGTAATGCCCACTATGGAGATGGTACAAGTCGCACAGTGAAATTCACCTCTCACCTTTGACCAAAAGGCTTGTGAACTTAACTTATGGTCCTGCATGCTATACACTAGAAAAGAATTAGGTTATCCGGTGATATTGAGTTGGGGAATCATGGGGTACATAGTTTCTCTTCACATTGATTTCAATATTGTGTTAGTTTAGTTTTATTTTCCATTGATTGTTACAAACCTCCCTTCCTCGTTTTGGGGAAGTAAGTTGGTTGACACTCGAATTGTGATTATTGAATTCTCTTGAGTCTACGTAATCCCTATGGGTTCGACCCTAACCTTTGTTAGGTTCTATTTCTTGACAATGGCCACTTTATCCTCTAAAAAGTAGGTGTAACTTGGGAGACATCATCAATCCATCCCAAGAATAATATCGAAATCCACCATGTCAAGTTCAACAAACTCACAAGGCAATACTTTATGCAATATAGACACTGGACAACCCCTATAGACTCCTTAGCAATAATGGACTCACTAACGGGTTTAGACACCTCAAAGGTTTCCACACAACAATTTGGACACACATGATGTTTGTTACCAACAAAAGGAATAATGAAAGAGAGAGAAGCACCCGGATCCAATAAAGCATACACATCATAATAATAAACATTTAACATACCAGTAAAAACATTGGGCACCTCCTTCACTACTTGTCTCCCTAGAAGGCCATAAAATTGTGTGTGAGGTGGAGCACCCCTTTGTTGGCCTCCTTGTGTCGTTTCGTTAACATGAGCACCTTTTCCTTGACAATGACTGTCTTTACCCTTGTTTTTAGCATAGGGACAATCAACAACATTGTGGCCTACTTTTCCAAATCCATAGAAAGCATTCAAATCCGTCAAGCATTTTCCACCATGATTTCTTCCATGTTTTGGGTACCTTGGAAAAGTCATTCCACAAGTGCCACCATAAGCCTTAGGTTTAGGCACCCTATCATTAGCAAATCATTTTCTTTTGAGAATTGGAGGATCCTTGACCTTGGAGTTTGTGATCTTGTTGGAAACGACCAATCTTAGCACCTTGAAAACCACCATCATACCGAGCCCTCTTGGACTCCCCACTCCTTCTCTTCCCAAGCTTCTCCCCTTCAAGTTTCTCATCATAAGTCATGAGCTGAGACAAGTCCATATCACCCACTAGCATCGATGCGACATTCTTCATTCACTAAGTCGGATACCCCCGACACAAACTTGTTCATCCTTGCCCTAGAGCCAACAACCAAGTGACGAGCAAATTTAGAGAGCTTTTCAAACTTAAGGGAATATAACCTCATGCTCATGGAGACTTTCTTGAGATTCATGAACTCCATCATCGTTGCCTTTCTATATTCGATAAGGAAAAATTGATTGAGGAAGGCGGCCTTAAATTCCTCCCATGTGATGGGATTAACATTCTCCCTCGCTAGCTTCTATTGGGTAAACCAAATTTGTGCAATTCCCTAACGTTGATGGCCTCAAGTTCCACATTATTTTCTGAACTCACCCCCATAATAGCAGGCACTTTATACATCTCATCAACAAATTCTTTGGGGTCCTCTTGCCTTTTGGAGCCACGGAACTCCGGAGGGTTGATCCTTGTGAAATCCCTCACTCTTGAAGCTGAGGTGGGAGCATAAGGAGCTTGGGCTCTATGGTTCAATGGTTGGTCACGACTTGTGCCAACTTGGAAATAACATTTAAGTATTCCATGTGTGTGACCCTTTCTTCTTAAAGAGCTCATGGAACCGAATTAGTTGGACCCTCGAGAATGAGAGCTCTTTGTGCCATTCCCCTTTAATGCTGATGTGTTGCAAAACTTTAGCACTTTTGATGCTAAAAACTTAGGATTTTGTGTGTTCTCAATGCAATATTTATGGTTTTTATGTGTTTTTCGTGCTTAGTTTTGCAGGAAAGAAAGTTGGCTAGAAGTTGGGGAAAAATTGCAGAAGTTTTCAATTTTTGGTTATTTACGAGACCCTCTATGAGTCGTAGAGCATTCTACGAGTTGTAGAGGTAGTTTTGTTACAAATTCTAGCAAAATATGGTATCTAAGGATCAACTATATGAGATCTTTATATGAGTCGTAAAGCATTCTACGAGTCATAGAGATGGGATTTGTGAAGATTTCTAGTGAAGGAAAATGTGATGCAGCTGAAATGTATGAGAGAGCAATCCAAGTCATGAATCAGTCTACGACTAATAAAGTGGATTCATAAAATAGTAGTCCAAGATCTCAGAAGATGATTACTAGACCCTAAGTATGACTCGTAAATAACATTACGAGTCGTAGAGAGCTTTCCCGCCAACCAATTTTTTGATTTTTTAGGACTTAATTCTAATTACTATAAATAGTAATTTTAGGTTATTGTACAAGGGAGGACGTCATTATTTTGTACTTTTAGGGTTTGTACTTGAAGAACTTAATACTTGAGAGAAAAGATAGTGAGAAAACACTTGTGGCTACTTGAAACATGTGATTCTCATTCTTGTTGGATTTGCTTGATGTTAATTCAGTTGGTTAAGTATTTAATTATGTTTTCTCAGTTCATAATTTCTTCAGCTACCCATAGCATGAGTAGCTAAATCCACAACTAGAGTTGTGGGAACCATGAAGAACTAATTTAGTAAACTCGGGTAATTTGTAATTCTCGGAATAGGTATATGCATGTATTAATAAATTCTCTTTATTTTGGATGTATTATAAGGGTGGCCAACATTAGAACTCGCCTAGTGCTATTGACTAGACCAACATAGTAATTAATAGGAAAAGAGATTGATTAATAGGATTTGATGATGTGTTCTCGTCTAATAAACTGAACTGGGCCAACGGAGGTTGATGACACTTATAGATAATGGTTACTATTGCATACTATGGACATGGGCCAAGTCACGAAAAGAGGTGTAACTTGGGCGGCATCAAAGATTTTGGCGCCGTTGTTGGAGAATACGGCTAGACTTAGTTGAATTCATTAGAAATTGTTATTCGAGTGTTAGTCCTTAGTTCCCTTTGTTTTATTTTTTTTATTTTTGTTTTTGTTCCTTTGCTGGGTATACGAGTAGTGTATGCCCCACACTAGGAGTCAATCCAATCCCTTAACTCCATTTGGTCCAGAGATCTAATGAATTGTAAGAAGAATGGCTCAAGAAAATGCCAATTGCGGCCAATGCAGCTTTGAATCGGGGCAATAATGATGATAGGAATGGGAATCCACCTCCTTTGGAGGACATCCCACAACCTCGAGATTTCAATGCAAATGCTTACTAGTGGAATCAGTATAGGTTGAACCCCATGGCTATGGATCTGACTGGTGCTATTGTGTTGCCATCACTACCGACAAACACAATGTTCACAGTCTCTAGTGTGTAACTTCAGATGCTGTCCATAGGTTATTTGGGGGCTTACCATTAGAGGATCCACATAGCCACTTGCTCAATCTGGTATTTGTTTGTAATAGTGTGATGGGAACACAAAATTTGTCTATGGATGTTGTGGGACTTTGTGTCTTCCCATTGTCTCTCATAGGAAATGTTGCATTATGTCTCTCTGAGCTTCCACAAGGCTCAGTCACTAAGTGGATGGAATCGTAGAGGGCTTTCCTAGCAAGGTACTTCATCCAACCAAATAGGCTCAAAGTGGAGGACCAGATCAATCACTTCAAGTAATTCAATCCTTGATACATGAGAGCGATCTAATTGATGCTTGAGAATGCACCAAACCATGAGATTCCGGGGAATGTCCTTTGGAGAATTTTTACCAAGCTTTGGATGTTAATAGTCAAGCATATATTGATGTCCTTTTTGGAGATCTATTTGTAGAGCAACCATTCACAGAAACTTTTGAGCACATGAGAATTATAGTTAAATCAAATTATGTGTGAAAGCGTAGGAATAAACATCTAATGGATCATGCCAGCACTGTTGACATGACTTCTGACCAAGAAAAAATAAATGAAGATATCTTTAGTATGCTTGGTCGGAATGGAGTTAACCTAGAGATGCTCATGAAGTGTGGGAACTGCAAGGACGACATGATGAATAGTTTTTGTGTACCCCCACATAATCATGATATGGGAGATAGGAACTCCGGGATTGAGGGGATGCTTGAACAGTTGCTAAAAAGGGCAGATGCTGAAGATGTGACATTGAAGGAGATCAAGTCCAACATTACCAAGGTAAAACTTAGCATGGACCAACACTCTGTGGCAATTCAAAAGTTCAACAGTCGGTTTGGACTTGGGTCAACACAATTGGACCAAATTAAAAGAGGCATGATGACAAGCACCAAGAAGGAAGAGAGTTTGGTCATGAGGATGCACCGGAGCTTGAGCAAGTCTGATTACTCAAGCTACCTAAGTCATGCCGTGATAATAAATCAGGCACTACTTAGGAGGCAACCCAAAGTTTTTGATGAAACAACATAGTTATAGGTTTATTTTCAGTTTTTAAATTCATAAATAGTTGTTTTTGTTTTTTTTAATTGCAATTTGTGAATCTATTTAAGATAAAAAGGAGGGGTCAAATTATTTTGACCCCTATTTGACCTAATTGAGTAACAATAAACCAAATTTCCCCTTCTCCTCATTTTTCCAATCCCTTTCTGATCACCGTCGTTCACTTTTATGGCAAGAATTCTGGCCAACCTAGGGTTTTGGATTATTCACCTTCTCTCTTTTCTTCAAAGTTCATCTCCATTCTTGGTGAGTTTTCAGTTTAGTTTAACCCTAAATTTACCTGGTTCTTAATTGATTGATTTGAAGATTATAATGAGTAGGTGTTTACACATGTAACTTTAATTTAAATTTGAGTTGAATTTGAAATAGGGTTGCCCCTGATTGAATTGATTATTTGAGTTCGGAATTGGGCGTTTTGACTTTACTGATTATACATTGTTATGCCTATTGAATCATCATCCATGTTTGATTCAATGATATTGCATGATTTATGATTACAAGTTGATAGGCGTTGGAGGCATATGATTTTGTTTGAGTCATTTAGGAATGGTTGGAAACATAGGTTATTCCATGCTCAATCATTTTCAATGGGTTGTGTTTGTTTAAAGCACGTGTGGGACTGGTGGTGATGTGCTAATATTATGGATGCTTGTATTCTTGCTTCGATGTTGCTATTTTTTTGGTTGAAATACTTTTGGAGTTCGTTGATGAACTTAGAAATATCAGATGTTTGAGATTTCTGATTCATGAGAGGCTCCTATGACCCGTAGAGCAATCTATGAGTTGTAATTTCTCCTCATGGGAAATTTCAGAAACTTGATGTTTCTAAGTCCCCATCAGATGAGACCTTCTATGAGTCGTAGATCATTTTACGACTCATAGATAGGTCTTATAGACCCTTGCTTGAATCTAATTATTTACTGGAGTTTTATACGACCATAGTCTACAACTCGTAAGCCATTTTACTAGTCGTACCTAGGTCTCGTAGACTTTTTCCAGTTACCAATGTTGTTCTGAAGCACTAGTCTACGAGAGTACTTTACGACTTGTACTGCTCACTACGACTTGTAAAGGGGCTTTCGTAAAACCCTTCTGCAACTGATTCAAGTTACTTTTGCATCTTATTTCTTGATTCTTAGGGCTAATTATGGAGTGTTTATGTCTATGTTTCAGGTATTATGGCCCCAAAAGGAAGACGTACTGAGATTGAGGCTCTGAGGGGATG